>PVJA010000923.1:20965-111669 GCA_004027025.1 Myocastor coypus
AAAAAAAAAAAAAAAAAAAAAAAAAAAAAAAAAAAAAAAAAAAAAAAAAAAAAAAAAGAAGTATTAAGTGCTTCTAAAGAAGACATTGATAAAAAATAGAGGAGAATAGAGAAATTATGGAATCCTTAAATAAACAATATAGGAAAGTAATAGAATGTATGAAGCAGATTCAGAATGCTATACTGAAACTTTAAAACCTCAATCACAAGCTAGCAAAACAATTTCAGTGAAAATGAAAAGAGACTTTCAGACCTTAAAGACACCACTGCAGCTAGTAAAGATACCAGAAAAGGTTGTTTAAAACAAATAGGATTCAAGAAAAATTAATTCAACACCTGCAATATTATGCAGAGATAAACAGAAACTAATAGGCATCAATGAGAAAGAAGTAGTCTGTACAAAAAATACGAAAAGAATATTGGCAGAAGTAATAGCAAAAACTTCCCAAATATGGGGAAACAATTTGGCATTCAGGTAACTAAAGCATATAGAACTCCAAATAAAATCAACCCAATAAATACCACACCCAAACTTATAATAATCAAGATCCCAGAAATCCAGCACAGGAACAGTATACTAAAAGCTGCTAGAGAAAGAAAAAGATCATATTTAGCAGAAAACCCATTCGAATAACAGTATATTTCTCTTTACAAACCATCAAGTCAAGAAGAGCATGGAACAAAGTCTTGCAAGAAAACAAATTCCAGCCCAGACTAATATACCCTGCAAAATGCTCCTTCAAGTTCAATGGAGAAGCAAAATACTTCCCAGGAAAAAGAACTAAAGAATTTCATGATGACAAAGACAATCCTGCTCAGTTAACTAAAAGATATTCTAGAGAAGGATCAAAATGACCACAACTCCATGAAGGAGAATAGAAAGAACCCACCACATAGGGCAAACAATTAAACACAAGAGAAAAAGAAGTATACAAAAGCACTCTTTCAACTATTCTTTTATATACAGCAGTAGAATATGTCCATCAGCATATTCTACAAATGGACTTCTCCTACATCCTATGGGTCATGATTCTGTCTGGTTCCACAGGGTGGCTATCAAGGAAATAGCAGTAGCTCAGTTCCACAAGTGACACCTGGCCACCAGTAAGCATCATGGACACTGTTGTCCATGTCCATGACATACTAGAACTTTATATGATAACCTATCCCCAAGCCATTAGAAATTCTGGTCATATACTTGCCATTCCAGTGTTTATGTTATGTTTTATTCTCAGTACTTCTTCACTATCATGAAAACTTGCTCTTAGTTGACATCTTTGTATATATTAACCTATTCAAATACAATGTGAGTACTATGAATTGATTACAGATTCATACATATGATATACAACATTCTGGCCTCTAAGTTGGACTCGGGATTTGATTTAAATTTTGCAGTATTGTTTTGAAATATTTAACTGTAATTTATTAATAATTAATTTTCTAAATATTGTTTAATTTTATGTTTTGTTTTATGATTCATACTGTATCTTTGACTTAAATCTCCTTACAAGACAAGGTATGTTATTTTCTCCTAGTATTATAGACTTTAAAATATATATTTTTATATTTATATACATTTACATATGTACAGAAATCTATAAATATATTTATCTATATAAACATATATATATATATATATATATGTTTGCATGCATTAGGATAGATATACAGCTACTTTGTCTTAGCTCATGGAGAATAAAAGTTTGTACTAATATTATCTAGGCAAAATTGCAGATCTGTGTCTTGTCCTCTGAATAACTACAATGAAGGCAACAGTATGTATGGTATTAATTATTGTAACCATCCTACTAACTTGTTTTGAAACTGTTTCATTGCTAGGTTACTTTTTTCTCATTAAAATGGATAAAAATTTTAAAAATGAACGTAAAGGTTTTAAGACATAAAAAATAAATAAATAAAAATAAAGTAAAGGCTATTTCAGAAATAAAGAAAATTTTAAAATAAAATAAGTAAACACTAAAAAAAATAAAAATATTGCCATGAATGTCCTTCCATCACCTCTCATTGCACTACGCCTATCCCATTGTTCCTATCACTTCCTGAGACCATCCTGGGAATCCTCTTTCAAGAACGTCTTTATTTGCACTGTCATGGCTGCCTTGATGTCCTGAAGCCATCAAAAATCTTTCATATTCGAGGTCATTTTGACTTTGCGCAGTCACAGGGAGCATTTTAATATTAAATAAATATATACACAGAGCTAATTTACATCTATTGCCCTTTCTGCCAAGCAAATGACCTGACGTTATGCCATGTTGGATGATTATAGACTGTCTCAGGAATAAAATATTTGCAGGCCAGATTTTATACTTTCTGTGGATGTCAGTTAACATTGGCTCTATGTCACCAGTGCTTGGACACACTTATATAGTTGTAAACACCAGAAGTTTGCTTTTGCTGTGCCTGTGAAGGAGAGATGAAGTCTGCTATTAGTATACCCAGAATTAGACCATTTACTAGGAAGTAGTTTGGTATGCTGCTCAAAGCACACATAGAAACACACCAAGCACCTCAGTATCGGCTGTTATGTATACTGGTAAAAAAACATTTGTTAAAGTAATTATGATAGTAATTACTTTTTAATGAATCTTTATTAAGCTTACTATGTCATGATTTTTTAAAATGTCTCCAAATATCATAGGAGGCATGAAAAGAAGGCAATATTTTATGTATTTTGATATGAAACCTAAAATATTTTTTAAATTAACTGATTTAATTCAGACTTGGAAAGGTGAGAATAAAAGCCTGTTTGGTTGATTTACAAAACCACTGTTTTCTATGATGGAAAGTGAAAGGAGAGAATGATGAAGGGAGGGAAGGAGAGAGAGAAGAAAGAAGGAAAGAAAGAGAGAGAAAAGAAAAATCTAAAACCTTTTGCTGAACTTGTGTGTCTTTAGGATCCAGCCTCTGACATACATGATAACAATATTTGCATAATAAACTATAATTTATGGTTTTTCAGTTAATCAAATTGTCTGCAGGACATACAAATCATGTATTGGTGATGCCCAAAAAGGGTGGGAAAAAGACATTGTAGGCAGATGGTTTACAAAAGGCAAATAAGGGTAAGCAGAGTGCTGATATTAATGTTCATGACTGCTGCCTTTGTTATTTTGTTTCATTGTCCTTCACCCTCTCTGCTCTAAAAATACGAAGTAATATGAGAGGAAATTAGTTTCCAGGCACCGTTATTGTTTTCAAAAGAGATAAAATAACAATAAGGGGCAGTGTTTCTAGAGAGTTCTCTTTCCCTTCAGGTATCCCCGGTATCCCCACAGTATGCACACATTGTTCTGTGCCAGCTTGTTCACATTCAGGATACAGTCACAGAATTCAAAGACCAAGGGATGAGCTCTTGAAAAGAAGGCATTCTGACAGAAAACAGCTTGATTTTTTTTCCGTGCTTCAAATTGGTTCGCTTTCTGTAAAGTAATCTCTGTGTGCCTGGTTTTTTATTTTTTTTATTTTTTTTTCCAATGGGCAATAAATAACTTCAGGAAAATAACTGTGAGCCAGGCATGGACAAGTGACTGGGATGAAGAGAAAGCTTTGCCATCTGTTAGGAGTGCACAGGAATGAAGTCAGTGCAGAAAAGCATATCTTGGCTACCTCTCTTTAAAAAGCAGTATTTAAATAAAAGTACTGGTTCACTTTTTATTGACACCTATACATGAAAAATCATCTTTGGGGAAGAGCATGATGTGAGTAACTGAACTAAGTGCTATTTGCAGAAATAAAAAGCCTTGCAGAATTAAAAAAAAAATTGTGCCCTGAGGTTTGCCTCTATGTAAAAATAAAAAATGAGAGCCAGCAATACAGCTCAGTTGACTGAGCTGCTGCTTAGGCAAGCACAAAGACCATGGTTCCTTCCTCAGCACCACACTTCATGCTGGCTCCTCCCCGAAGACATGCAGCCACCCAGTTGGAGCAGGTTAGTGCATGCCTGTAATCCCAGCACTGAGGAGGCTGAAAAAGAGAGGATCACTATGAGTTTAAGCTGCGTAGTGATACCCTGTACCACATGCTTAAAAATAAAATAAAAAATGAGCTCCATAATGCTAAGCTACAGTAGGGTTGGGGAGATGGCTCAGTAGAATAAGCGCTTGCCTTAAAAGCACAGGGTCCTGAGTTTAATCCCTGGTACCACTAAATAGATAGATAGATAGATAGATAGATAGATAGATAGATAGATAGATAGATAGATGGATAGATAGATAGCAGACATAATCCCAAGGTACAATGTTAAAGGTTAAAAATTCCCATTGGAAAGGGACACAGAAAAGCCTGTCATTCTAGTCTTTTGGATATGTGCTCCTTCCGATGTAATTTCAGTTGCTGCTGTACTCTCTCAAGTAAATGGTTGGTTTACAAGAAAACCAAAAAGGGTATTAGATGAGCGTAAGAAACTGGGAAAAGTGCTATAGGACTGACTGGCTACAATCTTGTATATACTCAGATTTCTAAACTTCTGTGCAAAAATGTGTAACTGCTTTTATCACATTCTACAAAGATTTATTAGAATATCAATGCTCGATGGAAAATACCAATTCCAATTTAAGTCTAAGATCTTTGATATTCGCAAAGGCAGTGATGTTAAGCTCAAGTACCTATGTTATAGACTAATAGTATCATGAGGCTTTTCTTCTGGAGGGTTAATAACTTACGCACAGAGAGCAAACTGGTCAAGCAATGGCTGTGACAGATGGCTGGCACTGACAACAGTGCTACAAAGCACTGTACATGGCTTCCAGGTAAATCCTGAGGTGATTTGACTTAAAAAATTATCATGTCTACATCCTGTTCTCTGTATAACTACTACAAGGACAACAATATGCATTATATCAGTTATTGGGAAGGCACTACTAATGTGTTTTGAACATATCACATTGTTATTTCTTATTAAAAGTAATAAAAAACAAAAATGAAAAGAATTACAGAAAGAACGACTAGAGCACAGCAGGGAAAATATTAAATCCTATAACTCTTGTCTCATATCCAGGACATGTGATAGTAAAACATGTTTCACACAGAGCTTTTCACACAGAGCTGTTGTGATCCCAACCCTGTGCTCTGTGCTGGTTGTAGCACCAAGTTTCTCTCTGTCATTTCTCTCTACTTTCATTCTTGGCCTGCAGCTTTCTTCAGCAAGCATTCTCCATTCTCCACTCTTGGTATCTTGGAATTTCTGGTGCCTCTGCTGTGCCTTTAACTTGATGCTCACAGCTTTAGTCATTACCTTCTCAAGGGCTTTGTGCCTGGATTCTCAGGCTTTGCTTTTAGATCTGGGTGAAAACTTCTCAACTCTACAACTTCTGCATTCTCTGTGCCAGTAGAACCAGATCAAATGAAAAAATTCTGAAGTCTTCTACCAGCTTGAGTAGTAGCCAGGCCTCCTAGAACTATGGAAGTCGCAGTCCCTGAGTATCCTTATGACTGATGGGGAAGGACATTCCAGGGAAGCAACTTGCTAGGGGGCTCTTTTTGAGCAAAACTCCTAGGAACTCTTTTCTCAATGACAAATTGACAGTTCCACATCGTTGATTCTGCAGGAATTTTCCTTTGTCCAGATGCTTTCAAGATTTCTTTATTCTTGATCCTGACGAAAGTACTTTCTTTCCTTCTGATGAAGCTAATCTTCGCACTCGTGCACACACACACACACACACACACACCCCTTTTTTTTAGGCCAAGTTTATGCATGGATCCTTTGAGTAAATTTTTTTAAAAAATTTCTATTTTGTTTTTTGTCCATAATGCCCCCAATCAATCTGGTTAAAAACAGCCAACAATAGCCAAGGAAAGCACAAGCTTTCCTTTTTAGCAGAAGCTTACCTTACTCCTCCTACAAGCCAGTTTCAAAGACTTCTAACCCACAGAATCAGTTACCTTCACACCAACAACCTCACTTCTAGAATCAATTTTCTGTCTTTATTGGCTCTCCTGTCAACTGAAACACAGCACCTGAGACCTACAACTTAAGGTAGGAAAATTTTTTACAGTTTCAAGAGATTAATTACATGGTCAACAGGTCTGAAGAGAAAGATGTCATGGCAGACAGTATGGTAGAGCAAAGATACTTAATTCATGGCAGCCAAGAAGCAGAGCAGGGGAACCATGCCAAAGAGGAATGGAAAAGTGATAATATAGTGTCCCATGCCATATCCTCATAAACCATCAAGACATACCTAGGACTGTGATTTCTTAGCATGCTAGATATTTCTTATTGTGATGAAACTGTCATATCAACATTAGCAATCACACTTCTTTTGCTCAAAAGAATTTCAGTACTGCCTTTTCAGGAAAAGAAATGAGAGCTAATAGCTTGTGAGTGAAATTAAAGTCATAGATATGATTTGTGTTATCTGTACATTATTTAAATATTTAAACTATTTAACAAAGTGTGGAATTTGAAAGATTTCTCAAAACAAAAAAAAAAGAAATCAAGATTTTTGAGTTTATAATCCTAGATAATTTTATACCACTAGGCTTATAAACTTATATGGAAATCACAGAGGTTGAGCAGCAATCTTTCCTCACAAGAGCACAAGCTCCTCTTCTACCTCAGCACCTCAGCCTGTTTCATTGCCTTTTTGAGGTCTACAGTGTGCTTATCTGTCTTTGACTCATATCCCTTCCTAGATTCTGTATGTATTCTAGTTCACAAGTCCAGCCACTGTGTTTTTATGCTTAATTTCTTCTAAGAGTGACTGTATTTCACCTGTGCCTCTTTTACTTGAAATCTTATCACCAAATAATACAAAGATCTTCTTCCTATTTATGACTTCAAGAAGACTCATAATGCCAACTTTATGGACTGGGTGAAGGTCCTTTGATTAATTCTGAATTCATTCTCTCATCCTCAGTTATGTAATTTTAACTCTGGAAGTTTAAGTTCTAAATTATTTAATATTTCGTGACTTTTTTATGTAGTCAAATCGTAGAAACAAAGTACAGCTGTCAAGAAAAAATTAGCATCTCATTTGTATGATAGTCAAAACTACTGCCTTAAAATGTAGCACACAATTCTTTCTCAAAATCTTCCAATACCTATAGTCACTTTCTCTGCCCCCAATTTTGCACTAAATAACCAACTGAGTGGCCTGAGATTGGTTATATAAGTGAAGATTTTCCCAGTGGCTTCTGGGCCATGATGCTTCCTTTTGTTCATTCATATTTTTTTTTTTTGTCTTTTTGAGACAGGGTCTCACTATGCAGTTCAGGCTGGCCTTGAGCTCACTTTTGTAGCCCAGGCTGGTTTCAAACTTGCACCAGTCCTCCTGCCTCAGCCTCCTGAGTGCTGCGATTACAGGTGTGAACCGCCATGCCCAGCTCATTCACAATTTTGACAGTGAATTTTAGATAAACTCTTTTATTCATTTCTTTTCTCATATGTCGAAATAAAGTTCATCTTTGAGATTTATAACAAAGTATAATAAATTGTCAGGAGAAAAATTTCTTTTAAAAACTGTAATTCATTACAGACCAAGAAATACTTCTAATAAGTTAAGTACTCACCATCTTTTCAAGAAAGCAAAAGATTAAATGGCAGATGTTTTCACTGGTGTTAATAAATGAAGAGATAAATCTAATCCATGTAATAAGTGCCTTTGTTCTTCTAGCAATGCTACAAACAATATTTGTAATTGAAATGAGGAATATTTTTGTAAGCAGAGGCAAAGTGCTACAGAAACTAAAAAGACAGTTTCCACGCTTGGGCAGTGGAGTACCTACTGATTGTGCCATGGTGGAAAGACACATGGCTAGAATGGGAGGGGTGGCTCATAATGACTACATAAGTTAAGATAAAGGGTGATTAAAGAGAAAAAGGCAAAAAAGAGAGAGAAAAAGGCAGACAGAGATGTCAAGACACAAAGATTGAGACAGATAGAATAGATAAGCTCCCGAGCATACAGTTTTTAAAAGAGTACTCAAGATGCATTTATTTTCTTTTTAACTTTTATGTAAATGTTTTACAGATCTACGATCCTCAGAGTGAGATTTAGGATTATGTGTCTAGCAACAAAAGAAATGAACAATGATGATAACTGTAGTCCTCTTGCCTTCCTGACTTCTAAACTGGGTCTTCAAAAGAGAGTTTTAGACATATGTGCTCGCTCAGGAAAGTGCTAGGAACATAGTTGGCAGGTTTTCTTGTTCCCAAAAAAAGTAACTGACCCCTCAAAAAAGGCAATGAGAGGCTATAATCACTGAGTTGGCATTTCACCGCAGGGAAGATGTGCATTAGGGATCACTGCTTCTGTGTCAACTTGCCTTTTCCAGTATAAGTTTTACTTCTCTACTTACACATCAGTAAGACCACCATTCTCCAAAGTGTGCCACGACCTGTGCAATAGCCAGAACCTCATGTCTACCCACTGAGTTCTCCCCTGTAAGCTCAGTTTCAGCTTTTTACCTATTATAGTCACCCTACTCACTGAACAGCTATTTCGATCATACACGGGCTTGTGTGTCTTATCTCAATTGGTTGAGACATTATTGGACTCCTAAATAAACTAAATGTAGAACTAAGTCTCCATTTTCTTTTTGCCAACAGCTGAGAATTTTCTCCCATCCTAACATCTATTTCTAGTATTGTCATTTCTTTCAAATATTCTTCCTGATACCAAACCAGAGAAGTTAATGCTCTCATTCACTGATTTACTCATTCAGTCATTCAGCCTTTGTCAACTGCTCAGCTAGATGTTCTTACTTTAGAAAGATCCCCAGATCGGCTACCAAGAAGGTCATATGAATCATTCAAATGCAGGAATACATGTAATTTGCTCTCCACTGTGAGATAATTTTGCATTGAATTACATATAACTTCATAGCGTAAAAATGTTTTTTGGGACATCCAGTTGAGAAAAGAGAGTATCACAATGTAGGGTAGAGATTTCTAAATTGTCTTTCTCCTGGTGTCTATCACAGTATTTTTATACCCCTTGGCATCAGGGGGAACTCCATAGAGGATATGTTTGGTAAGATACATATAGAGGCATACAGCAGGAATAGGAAGTCTAGGTGTGAATACCTGGAGTGGGAAGAGTTTGGTTTGACAAAAATGATACAGACGAAAGTGGGAGCTGTGTGAACGGAAAGAGAAGAGACTGCTGAGTAAGCATAGCTCGGTATAAGATCTTTAACTTTGCTGCATAATTCAGATTCTATCTCTTGTTCAGAGAACTCTTTGAAGTGGTCTGCAATGTATAGTGACATGATAAGATTAGACCATTAGCAAGCTTTTTCTAGATGTCAAATAGGAAGTGAATTCAGAACATGTTGTACTTCTTATGAAACAGTGGGTGAGCATAATAGCATATCACCTGTTGATACCGTCTACCTAGTGTAAGAAACTGAAAGAGCAAATAAGAAGCAAATGTATAGTAGTGAAAGGGAAAGAAACTGCTCAAAAAGAATTGAGATGGGGAAAAGAAAAAAGAATGAAGGGAAAATACGTATGCGGACACAAGATAACTAAGGTAATTGTACTACTAATTTCTATTAGTTCATTAGAAAGAACAGTGCTCATCTCATTTGTTCAATCTTCTATACCTATGTCAGGTAGCCTGAGCAACTACTTTGAAGATAACAATAAGCAATATAATAGTCATTGTTAATTTCCAATCATCTTATTTTGAAAGTTCAGGATTGTTTTTACTGATCGCTATTTCTCTTTCAAATAAACAAAAATAGAATGAGAGTGCTGGTCAATATAGTACGTCTTCCTATCCTGCAGTTATGCAGAAAATCATCTCACTAACTTCGTATCCAAATTATTTACTCTCTTTCAGTTGACGTCTGGAGACTTTTAAGTATTAGAACATTAATTAAGGGATGTCAGGGTTATATGAATTTATAAAGCATCTTACTCCAGGATGACCCTGAAAATTACTGGTAACTTGTTAGATTTGTTGTTTGCTTGCAGAAGTTAGAGCCTGAATACTTGTAATAATACATTTTCAGTGACTTCCACAAGTTATTACACATGTTCAGCCACTGAAGGGAACTTCAGACCAACTCGATCAGGTGTGCGTGCCATCGTGACGATGGGATTTATTATAATCTCATTGCAATCACTCTGGTCATGCCAAATATAACTATGCCCAAATCATGGGGCATAAAAGGTGGTACTCAGGTCTTTGGAAATCTCCCTTCTCCATGAAAAGTTTTAGTGATAGAGCACATGTCACACTCACTTGAGGAAGGAGTGTCTTTAGAATGTGAAGTCCTCCATCATTTGACCATTGAATAAAATTTCTTGCCTACTCCTGGAATAATTTGAATATTTGCAAATAGCACTTGGCAGGAATGTGCTCTGCAAGCTGAACAACATTTTAGGAAGTAACTTCGGATTTGGATTTCAGGAAATAAAAGATGAGGAAGAGTCTAGTTCATTATGTCAGGAATTTTGATCATTAGTAAAAGAAAAAAATAAAAAATAAAAGATCTGTGTACAATCTTCTCATAAAATACAGAGTTTCAAAGAGAGTTCATATTGCTGGTAAATATACTTCTGGGTCTTGAAAGCAACCCCACACTAGTCTAAATATTAAAAATGCATAAAGCAAGGAAGGCCCTGGGAGTAACAGGTGACACTCAGTGAGTGTCTGCTAGAGCCCCGACAGGGACATCATCAATTCATATGATCTCACCCTCTGTCTTAGAAAAAAATGGGTTTTATTTTCTTAGGTACCAGAGGACACATAAGCAGGTCATGAGCCATGCCCTGAAGACCTGTCAGCAGGTCCCAGAGGACGCACCAGCCTCCAAACCACCACCTCAAAAGATTGTCAAAAAATGCTATTTTAGATAAAAAGTCTCTTGACCAATAAGAAATCTTCTCTATTCCACTTGACCAGAGAGGTCTCTCCCAGGTTTAGCAATAAGCCTGCGTGGGCTGCTCAGTTCATGTTCCTTTTCCTCTTTCCTGCTCAGTGCCAGATACACACCATCTCCAACCCAGATACATACTATCTTTGCATCTCAGAACTCTGCCTGAAACTATAGCATCCTAAGGGCCTAAAGATCTATGGTGATGTCTGCAGTGTTCATCATTTGGATCCTATCGTTCTACAAAACTTTGAGTCTAGGTCAGTTCCCTCATTGTGCTATAGGGGCAACTTCAAAAGCTTAACTTTGTTTGCCTAAATTAATTTCTTGACGACATTTTCTTCTGATGAATATTTTGTTCAGCCCAAACTTTTTGGTACTAAAGAAAGACTTCCTGAATCAATGTGATATCTTACCATCGAAACCATCTTCACTACTTTTCAACTGAAGACAGAGACACAGGAATCCCAATGAATCAATGGCATCACTGTAACAGACCTCAATCTGTTCCTCTTGGCAATGCCCACACTGTTGTCTCTTCAAAATTATCTAATATTTTTTTAATTTCATACTAAAAAATAGCTTGAAACCTTTCTTTTACTCATTCTATTTCCATTTTTGTACACCCTTCCTAAAACAAGTTTTTCTCAAAAAGATAAAGTCAATACCCATGTCAAGTGCCCATTAAGAAAAGCTTGCCGCCTCCAGGTCTGCTGGGCTAATGAGTGGTAATTGATGTCACCCGCAGACCAGTGGCTTTAGAGCCTAGGAGCCATCAAGCTGATGCATCCCCAGCGTGATAACTTTCCTCTCTCAAGGGCTTTCCTGGGGACTCTATAGTGGCACTTGAAAAGCAAATAATTAAGAGCAATAAATAGCAAAGCCCCCTAGAGAAACATAAATTGTGCACAATAATAGTTCAGCAGGCTAGCTGGGGGAGGGATGATTTTATTACACTAAAGAATTATTTTGAAACTATCAAAAGATTTTTAAAGTTCCTTGATTTAAAGGACATTTATTTCCTCAAACCAATGAACAATGTTACTTTTGAAGAATATTTTTAAAGCCAAAATATCACATTAGGTATTGGGTTGACCATTCATTCTTCTTTTATATTAGTTCCCAAAATATTTTATCTTATTATAATATTTAGATTCTACATCAACATTTATCATTCTTCAGCTTCAGGACCAGATTTTAAGCCTGAGAAAAGAGTGTGGCTTACCGCAATGACGCAGAGAGGGTAGCTCATTAATCTGAAGTTTAATTCAGTTTCTGTCTCAATGCCCTTCAGCAAGGACCAACCTGCTAAGTTTCCATTCTATCATTTACACTTCTGACTATGATTCTCTATCACAAGGCATTCTGAGACTTGAAGGAGATGATGTCGATAAAAGTTTATTTAAACAACAAAACTGACCAAAGAGGTAAGTAGTTTATATCTGCTGCTTCTACTGTTGTGTTCCATAGCTGTTACTGGATGAGTTTCCACACTGAATTTTTCCCATCTTTAAGATCCTCTGAGGAATTACTCTCAGATTCTTAATGGTTTAAAAGCATTTTGGGGTAAAGTGTTTTATACACAAATATCCTTTGGTGGGATAGTAGCTTGTTTTGGGATACAGACAAGATATATCCTTAGAGACTGGAGAGGACAATTAGTCAAAAAAAGAAAAAAAGAAAAAGTCTCGCTTTTGCTTGGAGAATAGATTTTCCAACTGAAACATTAAAAGACCTTTCTCAATAATATCCTAGAGACTAGCACCCTCAGGCAGTCATGTCACTCTGTGCACTGAAATGCTCCTCTGCAAATGTACAGCCTGTTCTTGACATTTTGACAGCTTGAAGTAAAGCAGAATGGATGTTCTTTGTTTCTGGACACATGGCAATAGCAAAGGAGCAAGGGAAAAACAAAGGCACACTCAGGTTCCTTATTCATGCCTCCCAGTCAAAGAACCCAATCCCCTTGCCTTGCAGAGGGCAGACAAAGAACTTTGGGAAAAAACAACTTCTTTCAAAGAAATTGAAAGTTGATAATAAGGACCCTTCTCTATCTGGACCATGAATTGATATTGTAGTACTCAGTGATTTTCCTCCGGGCACTGAGAAGGCGGCGTTTGAGTTTCATGGAAGCTTTTGTTCTTAATCAGGCACTGTGGTTCATCCCTGTAGTCTAAACTCGGGAAGCTGAGGCAAAAGAGTTTCAAATTTAACACCAGTCTGAGCAACTGTTTTGGTTACCTTCTCATTGCTGATATGAGATACACAGCACCTACAATGTCAAGAGGAATGGTTTGCCTAGGAGCACATTTGCAATCCGCAGTCAACCAGCTCCAGTGCAGAAAGGTGAGGGTAGAAAGGTCTGAGGCAGGAAAGCTGCACATGTCATTTATTGCAGTCAGGAGGCTAAGAGACAAGGAAAGAGAAGACTGAAGGGGATATACCCTTCCAATCACAGCACACTGACCTACCTCCAACCAGCCTCCACCTAACAGCCCACTGAGATGCTTACACATCCATGGCTTAACCCATAATCCAATCCCCTTCCTAAGCCTCATCTCTGAAGATATAAGGTCACTGAGGGACACACCAGATTTAAACCATAGTAGCAATTTTTGAGTTCTTGTCTCCAAAACATTTTTAAATGACTGGCATTATAGCTCAGAGCACTTATCTCATATACACAAGCCTTTGAGTTGAACTCTGGCTACAGAAAGAAGAGAGCGAGTGAGCAAGACAGACAGACAGAGAGAGAGAGAGAGACAGAGAGAGAGACAGAGAGAGACAGAAAGAAAGAAAGGAAGGAAGGAAGGAAGGAAGGAAGAAAGAAAGAAAGAAAGAAAGAAAGAAAGAAAGAAAGAAAGAAAGAAAGATTTTAACTTGGCCAAACAAGATGACAGAAAGGACATAGGAGTCTTGATGGTTGGTGAAAAAGTAACTAAAACTATGTTCATTAAACTCTGGGTGTATAGGTTACCAGTGAGGAGGTAGTGTACATCCAGTAAGTTTTCTGACATTCTTCTGTCTGCACTTGTTCTCATGTTCAATTTAATGTCACAAAACCAACTCACCTAGGTGCTATGCAGCCCAATAGAGGTTGGATTTAGTGATCATATCTTCATTGAGGCCTGTATGATGCAAAATTATGTGTAGATAGATATAAATAGGCTGTATTAATATAAAAGATGACCTAACAATAACAAACTCATTTCAAATTTGGAGTGTCATGATATAAATAGCAGTTAATATTATGAAATATTTATAACATTTGAAATAATGCAGATCTCATGATTTTAATAATGTGATATATCATAAGAATTTAAAAATTATAGATAGACTCTATTAGTATAAAAGATGACCTAACAATAACAAACTCATTTCAAATTTGGAGTGTCATGATATAAATAGCAGTTAATATTATGAAATATTTATAACATTTGAAATAATGCAGATCTCGTGATTTTAACAATGTGATATATCATAAGAATTTAAAAATTAAACTCTGTAGCATTGACATTGAAAATCATTTTTATTACTAAGTTAATGAGGATTCATATTAAAATGGGGGATCTGCATTTATGATGTAGTCTATTATGAAAAATCGGCTCAAGATATTTTCATCAAATTATGATTTGTGAGGTGTTCTTTCACAGAAGGACATTTTCAGGCAGCCAAGCCTCCTGAGAGGTATAAAACATTGTTTAATGTAGAACCCAGGCCAAAGGAATACCAACTGAGGGCCAGGAAGATAACTCAGAGGACTTAGTGTCTGCTTAGGCAAGTGCAGGGACAGGAGTCCCACCCCCAGCACCACACACTGTGCTGGCCCTGGCCCTGGGTACGCTGAAGGTAGTGATGCACCCCTGCAATCCCAGCTGTGTGGAGGTGAAAACAGGAGGATCACTGTGAGTCCAAGCTGTGTCGTGAGACCCTGCACCAAATACATTAAAAAGGCATACCAATTAAAAATCTCCAGAGATTCTGGCACAACCAAAACAAGAAGACATTGCCTGAGATACAGAACTTCAACAAAGTCTTTCTTCACTTCTGCTTAAACTTTATACACCACAAGGGCATCCTGTCAAAACCACAAGTACAGCTATAACAAAAGCACAAACCATAAAAGCCAAAAATTGAGCTTCATTAAAATTAAACTTTCTGGTTTGGAAAAGATACTGTCAAAAGAATAAAAAGACATGCCATGCCACAGGGTGGCAAAAAAATATTTGCAAAAGACATATCTGACAAAGCCTATTTTTAAATATGCAAAGAACATTTAAAACTTAACCATAAGAAACAGCCAATGAAAAATGGGTCAAAGACCTTAATAAATACTTCAGCAAGGAAATTATAAGAGATGATAAATGAATTATATGTAAAGATGCTCCACATCAGGGAAGAGAAAAATTAGAACAATGAGTTATTGCTGCATACCCATTGAGAATGGTCCAAATCCAGAGCTCCAACATCTAAGCTCGTGAGAATGTGGAATAGTAGGTCCCAGTGTTATTTCAAGCTTGTTATCTTATGTGCAAGTCAGACAGTTTACAAGGCCCTTTAGTTTCTTGCCTTGCCTCCATAATTTAAATCAAACGTTATTTATTTGTCCATCAACTTCCAGATCTTCACCTTGAAATGAACTGCAGACCAATTAACGTGATTATTGTCTATCCAGTAGCACACTATGGTTCAACGGACCGACTCAGCCTAAGATGATTCTCATTTACAACTGTGGAAACCGCGATAAAGTAGTTTCCCTAAACATAAACATGAACATGAGTACAATGAATTTATGCTACCAAAATGGATGAAAGACTGAAAACACAATAACTGCAATGACTGAATTTCATCTTTGGCACAGAGAGCAGCTTCAGAGACACACAGAAAATGTAATGAAGACATGGGTTATGTGGTGCCAATAAACAACACTCAAGCTACCTCCCAGAAGTATGCACCCCTATCTCATCCCCATGGGTTTCTTTTCTGATTTAGAAGTTGGAGACTCTATCTCATTATCTGTCAAAGTCATATCCACCAGCTCCCTGTATTGCTAGTACAATAAGTCCATGAAGATGTCATAGAGGCAAGAACAGGGTTGTTATTCTGTCTTCAGAAATTTTATTTATGCATGATTCTATTTTTTCTTCTTATTCTGTCTGAAATCCCTTGCAAAATTAAAGTTCTAATTATCCTAGGCACTGGCTTCTCAAACTGTGAAGTACAACTGACATGGAAATATTAAAGCAGAATTTGACTCAGCAGTCTGGGGTGGGGTCCAAAGGGCCGCCCAGGCAACATAAAAACTGATGGATGCTCCCAGTCCACATATCACAGGCCAGGCCTTGAACAAGAAAGCAGAGGACAAGCTCCTGAGGGAGAAGATACTTTGCCCACCACATCTCCACTCTTCTGCTCACCCCATCCCAGCCCCAGTGCAACAAACAGTGCCATGTTCAGCACTGTAATCCATCAATGTAACTATTTTGTGTTAGGTATACCTAGGTAATCATCATGTGATATCAATTCTGCATCCTAAATAAATGTTCCTTGCAGACCATCTTTGATCTCCTGCCAATAGCCTCTTATCAGAAATCCATCCTCTTCACTTCTGCCAGAATTATGATGCAAAAGGTCTTAGGTGAAAGGTAGACCCCTCACTTATACAGCTATCATGTTCCTTTACCTTCTGTGTCATGTACCAAGATACAAAGTTCACATTTCTTCACATAATTCTCAGATTCTGCTGTACAGTGAAGCTTCTTGATCTCAGGAATTCCAATAGTTTTCACATATCCCTGCCCTGTACCTGTCTTGTACATACTTTCTGGAAGGTTTTTTCCCATCCCTTCCTCTTACATGAAGCACATCCATCAAAACCCAGCTGATATATCATCTGTTCAGCCAGGATTTTAAAAATTTCACTGAACTGTGAGGCCCATTTTTCCGTTCTGTCCTGCTTTCCCTGACAACCATGAATGAATGTTGCTCTAGCCACACTTGTAAAGTGTTATGTTAGATTCTCTTGCCTAGTTGTCTATTCTACTCACACTCTGGGCTCTTTGAGACAGAGAGTGTCTCGTTCACTTTTCCTCCAGTAATGTACTGAGTAGAGCCTGCTGTGTAGTAGCTATTAATAAATATTGCTGCCTGAACCAGTGGTCAGTCATTCCGCTGAGAACTGCACCCTATACTTCAGGATGAGGCACTGCTGAAACAACCTACAGCCCTATCATGATTTCTCCCATAGCACTTCATCCAGTTTTTTACAGAGATGAACCCAAGGAGTTGGGAGAGAGGAAAGCATTAAAAAAAAAAGGGAAAAGAAAAGACTTGAAAGGCTTAAGAAGCCTTACTCTTTTCATAAATGTTTGCACCTTACTTGGAAATATTACTGAGAAAAATTTCAAAGATATCATACCAATATTCTTTTCAGATTAAGCATAATTGGAACTAAGGAGAGAGGGAGAAATCACTTAAAAAGTAAAAAAAGTGTAGCTTTTTTATTAAACATAATATTTGAAATATGCATGTGGGGAGTGGGAGGCATTTCACAGGACTTATTTATGACTAATGAGCATGCTTTCCTCTAGGAAAAGTGTGATCCGTGTGGAGTGCATCCAGGCTCCTCTGAATCCATCATTTTCAATTTGGGCATAAATTGCCACCCTCCTAGTGGAGCTCCCACCAAGCTTTGGGCTCTGCCAACTAGACTGTGTGCTTATCGCAGTGTGCTTCTGCCATAAGCCCTTATTAGAAGGCTCCATATATTCAGTACCCAGAGGGATCTCTTTCCATATGTCATGTGTGGTAAGTGAGAAAGTGTGCTTGACAGTCCTGATCCATCTTTACCTGGGGGCCCCAAATTTTCCACACCTCCCACAATCCAAACTAAGACACATCTTCTGAAATACACAGGATTGATGGACAATTTTCTTTTCAATGTTTCTCAACTGCAACTTTTTTCTTTATGTGAATAATTTTATGTGAAAACGGAAAACAGCCTAGAGTTGTTCTTTGGAGCTCTTAGCAGATGAAGAAACGGATCTGGAGATAGGGAGGCACCATGAAAAGTGACTGGATAGTGGAACCGCTAAGTTACACTTCCTGAGCTGGTGAAACTCAGATTTTGATGTGTAGTATCTGACTGTTAATTATAGATTTTGTGAAATGTGGTAGAGCTTGAAGTCAGAAGTCCTGGGTTCCAGTTCCAAATCTATAAAATTTTAATTCTTTCTACTGAGATGCAGAGTCCAGTATTCTAAATCATAAAATAGACAGTAGTAATTACTGCTGCCATGAGGCTATTATGAAAACCAAAGTGCAATTATGAGCAAGAAAGTACTTTGTGAAAACTAACATATCATATAAACATTCATTATGTTTACCTTTTATATATATATATATATATATATATATATATATATATATGATAATTTAATTCCATTCACAAAAACATTTTAAGTCTTTAAAAATTTTGATATATACCTATAAACTATATTAAATGTAGATATTTCTTTTAGTTTTAAAATTGTCCTTAGAACTTTTATTCATGCAGCTAGCTATGTGCCAGTGCTGATCAGCTTTGAGTATGCCAAATTTATTTTGAGAATTAGTCAAGGTGTTCAAGTCTCTAGACCTCATCATTTTATACTAAGTATTTTTTCTTATCTTAGGACATTTAATGCTAAGCTAAGAAATATGATTTCATCACCATCATAATCTATGAAAACTTCCCATTATATCTCCTTGAGGATTCCATGGAATTTAATGGAATTTTATTAAGCAAAAATTGTAATAATACAATAATGACACTGATAATTTAAATTTGCAAAGACTCTCACAATATATTAACCTGCTTAGGCTACTATAACAAAATAACAGAGAAAAGAAATTGATTTTCATGATTCTGCAGGCTGCAAATCCGTGATCAAAGTGCTGTAAATAAGCTCACAAGTAAGGACTCTATTCCTGGCTTGTAGGTGACCACCTTACTTAGACCCTTCACAGTGTTTCCTTGATGAATAGAAAGAATATTAAAAAGCTATCTAGTGTCTTTTCTAAGGACAAGGATGTTGATCCTCTTGGATCTGGACCTAGTTTTGTGAGTTCTTTTAATGTTATTTCCTATGAAATCCTCCATCCTTAAATACAGGTATAATAGGGATAAGGCCCATAGCACATCAGTTGGGGAGGATATAATCCTTTGATCGATAACAATCATTCCATGTATTTTAGAGGTCAGAATTATGCTTTCCACTTAACAGAGAATACCCAATAAATTCTTCATATGCATTAGTGGAAGTTCTCAATCTAAGTGCAGTGTTTTCCACTTCAGGACTCCACTGCCTCTGGGTTTAACTTAAGTTTAAATATTTTCTTTTTAGAATTATTTTTTGATTTTTTATTTATTTTAATGGGAACAAAAATAAAATAGCAATGAAACAGTCTTACAGCAAGTTAGTAGGACAGTTACAATAATGCATTGCATATTGTTGTCTTCATAGTAGTTATACAAAATCCAAGATGTCGCCATGATATCTTGTCTAAACACTATTAGTACAAACTTTTCTTCTCATTGAGCTAAGAGAAAGTAGCTGTATAGCTACTCTAACTATCTTGTATATACATGTATATTATTTTCAAGACAAAACGGTTCTGTATTTGTATTCCTCTTTTTTGTTTTGTTTTGTTAGAAATGAGTATTGCATTGCTGTTGGAGAAGCTATATCTGGAGAAGTCTTTAAAGGACCTTTTCATACTTGATGCAAGTCCAAAGATTGTAGGTACTTCCCTTCAGCAAAATAACCCAATATAGTCCAATAGTTCATAATAGTAATGAGTTATCAGTGCTACTGGCAATTGTTCAAAGTTGTTGACTTGAGCCTTTTACAGCTCAGCATATTAACATAGCTTTACATTTTATACATCATGGTTACACTTTTCTACTGGATGATTAAGACTAAGATAAAATAAGACCAATATAAGTAAAAGTGTAACTTTTACTGTCTGATAAGGTCAGTCACATCCCCTCAGAATTTACCCTGAACATGTACAGCACCTTGGGAATCTTTCATTAGTGTTGCAAGAGTCACAGCCATTGCTTGACCAATTTACTCTCTGTGAGAGCCTGGCAAAATTTTTTCACTCTAGGTGACTCTCCTTAGGCACACTGTGCACCATCAATCACTTTCCTCTGTGGCCCCCATAATCTCCTTAATCAGAAAATTTGGGACACCGCTCAGTTGCAGGATATCACAGCAGAGTTTCTCTTATGTCCTGAGTCCTCACTGACCATGAAGGGCGAAGGGCAAAATATTGGCTATCTTTTTAGCTCATATATCTCTCTACATTTTTGGTCTTCAAAATTTAGTTGTTAAATATCTAGAAGAGAAGCTTAAGGATATTATTACCCTATAACAGAGGCAGTTAAGCTCAACATCAGTATCAGTATGACTATCGCCTACATTAGACATAAAATGGAACTGCTATTTTCTTTTTTTGGGTTTTTTTTTTTTTTTTTTGAGATAGGGTCTCACTATGCAGTTCAGGCTGGCCTTGAGCTCACTTTTGTAGCCCAGGTTGGTCTTGAACTTGCGCTGATCCTCCTGCCTCAGCCTCCCGAGTGCTGGGATTACAGGCGTGCGCCACCACGCCCGGCTCCTATTTTCTAACATCTATGGATATTGTAAAATTTAAATCCCCATAGAATGTTTTTTAAAAATTACACATTTTTTACACAGGAATTTGGAAATCAAACCATATACAACATTGTAGCAGTACAATCCTGCTACATTTTGTTTTACTTGTCTCTCATTTACTTTTATTATCTTCCTTTTATAGACACTTCTTTAAAGAGAGTATAGCAATAATTTATATGACATTTGAGGCAGTACACATTTAGAAGACTAAATATTATGGTTTGTGTCTAGTTTTCCTCCCCAAAGCCCCATGCAATCATGGGGTGGGGACTTCTAGAGTTTGAGACTAATTCATAATCCACTAGGATTATGTGTTTCAGTACTGCTGGGATTATGGATCTTCATACTGCTGGGAATATGGGTGTGGTCTGAAGTGGATATTCTGAGACAGAGAGCTTGAATGTATTATAGAAGGACAGAGAAACAGACCCTCTTTGTTGATCTCTGTTGGTCAGTTGCCTCTGTTGCAACTGTTCCACTGCCATGAACTGCTGCTCTCTACCATGTGCTCATCTGCCTTGGAGCCAGCCAAGTATGGACTGAAACTTCCAGTAACTGTAAGCTACATAAACCTTTCCTTCCTTCGTTTTGGGTGTTGGGTATTTGTCCCAACAATGAGAGAAGAGTAACTAAGATACCAAATGAAAGGTATTTTGAGCATAATTTTAGTATTACACATTGCTGTCTGCAATGTAGTTGTTAAATTCACAGATATCAGCATATAGATTTAATCAGGGTGACAATTCTAGCCATTAATTGCTATTATCAAAACCCTGATGGAGATTCCTAGGACCATTGCCTTAACTATATTGTTTATATAAATGTATGGTTTTGCCCCTACCATATTTTCTGACTTTTCTCCTTTCTCTCTCTTCCCTGTTTAATCCTTAAATTCTCCTTTCTGTTTAATTGTGTTTTACCTTTCAACTTTTATGTCTTCTTTTGAGCTAGGAAGACAGTATGATATTTACACACATCAGTCTGGTTTATTTCACTTATGAGTATAGCTTCAAGTTACATCTGTTTACCCATGAAGTTTATTTTTCTTTTTAGCTGAGTAACACTCCATTGTATAAAAGCACCACATCTTTTTCATCCATTCCTCAGATGATGTGGTACTTTGGTTGTTTCTAAGATTTGGCTATCACAAATTGTGTTGCCATAACCATATGTGCACATATATTACTATGATGTGATATTTTTAGTTGTTTTACAAAAATTCCCAAAAGGGGAACAGCTGGGTTGAATGGGATATCCAGTCCTAGTCTTCTGAGAAGCCTCCACACTGATTTCCATCATGGTTGGACTAATCTAATTCAAACCAGAAGTGCATAAGGGTTCCTTTTTCCCTGGGTTTAAATATTTTCATCAACAGCTGAATGAATAAAGAAGACATGATGTCTATATGTACCCAACGGAGTGCTACTCAGGCATAGAGAACCATGTATATGAGTCACTCATAGGAAAATGAGTGTATGTTGAGATTATAATGCTAAGGAAACTAAAATTCAGGAGATTAAATATCACAACTTCTGCCATATAAAAACCATCGAATATAAGTAATTAAGAAGAAAAATAAAAGATAGTAAGAAACAGGGAGATAGGTTATGTGGTGAAAGAAGAGGTCTAGGGATAGAGGAAAATGGGAGATAGGGGAGGGAAAGAGGGAAGTAAAGAAACACCAACATGTGAGATATACATTTACCAATTCCCCACCATAAATGTATTTATTATGTGCTACAAACATATTTTCATTTTCAAAAGGAGGGAAAGTAAAATAACTTTGTAGTCCTTGAAGACACCACATCCAACATGCAAGTGTAAATGAGGATGGGAGCAGATGTGCTATTCTAAGATGCCTGAGCTTCTATAATTGATGAAAACCCTCATACAGTAGATAGCTAGATAGGTATTTGCATGATGTTATCATCGATGCTAAGTACAACACTTGCCTGAAAGACACTAAGGGCAGTTAACTCAAGTAGCTGTTTTCAGATTAACATGTGTCCTTCTTACCCCTCATGATGAGTGGGTATGGAAGAGGGAAATAATTGATCTATTTTTCTATCAGCTTCATAATATCAGGGGAGGGGAGGAGATATCTCTGTGAAGGTGAATCCCATTCTGTTTGGCAGAGTTGAACAATGCAACTTTGACACTTGCATACCTTTAGTAATAATTCTTGTAGCTACTGCCCAGATAAGGCTGTCTCTAGTAACATCTTTGCTTTCCTATCTTGTTGTATCCACACATTCCAGAATTGTTATAGCAAAAGCGTTATATTCTCTTACTGCTTAAACATCTCAAGCAGACAAGTTTTTCTTGGGGCTACTAAAAAAACTCCATAATTTGTGTGCTAACGGTTCCAAAACACAGCAAAGAGTAAAACTGCTTCCAAAATGAATTACTAAGGCAACATGAATATAACTATGACTCTTAGCAATTTTCCAAAATAATCATCTAGAATGTATTTCTAGGGTTAACATGAATTTAATTTTTTATGTTTCAATAACCACTATAAATCAGGTGGCAAAATGATCCAGGTCTAGCACTTATGACCTGAGTATCTACAACCTTGGAGACTTGATTTTCTCCATAAAGTTGATCTCATAACTCACAGTACTACTTTGAGAGACAAATATAGTAATGGCTATGAAAGTGCTCTGTAAACTCAAATATGTTTCATTAGCACCAACAGCTAGTAGCTGGCATCAGCTCTTAGTAGATGGCAGTTGAATTTTTTGTTTTAGAAACTGTTTTGGGGGTTCATTACCTGTTGCTTGTACTTCTTAGTTGCTCCTAGTTTTCAATATTTGACAGATTAACAGTGAATTGCTGCATCTAGGTGAACTAATTTTGTCTCCTGATTTTTCTTAGAGATGGACTTCCAAATTTATGTCTCTTTCTTTGCAGTGGTTTCAATAAAGGTTTAAAATAAGCACTAGAGGCAAGGAGGGAGAGGAAGGGAATTAACTCATATATGTTGCTGAGTTTCAAATTATAAATACTTCCCTCCAAGTATGACTCATTTCTGGTTACCAGGTTACCATCACTGAATGGGGTGTTGGGAAGCAGTTCAAGCAATTGCCTCTAATGAGCGGGTACAGATTAACTCACATATGCCCTATTGATGCTTAGATTTGAGAAATTCATTAGGAAAATGTGGGCAAATAAAAAAGGTTGAATAAGCTTAAATAAACTCTCTTTAAGAAATTATAATGAATCTATTGGCCGAAATCTTAAACTCCATTCATTATATTCTGTACAACTTCAAATCTGCATTTTATTCAGTTTGATGGATAGATGTTTCTACAGTAATGTAGAATTCAAATTTCTAGTGGCTTTATTTTATTTCAAAATTGTCTAATTTGGCATGTTTATTTTGGGGTTTTCTAACAGTTATTTTCCCTATTTTCCTCTAAGTCAAAATATTACCATACCTATTAAGATGAGATTTAATAAAGATAAAAGCAAAATGTTCAACTTGATGCAAAAATCCAATTTTTTGCTTATGGAATTGGGACATCAGAATTTGGCCATAAAACCTATAGCAGTAGCTTGGGTTGCCAGTTTAATATATACATATTATGTGTGCCATTAATTATATGTCACCTGCATGATTTAAGAGACACTTTGCAGATTGCAGATTGGTAGAGCACAAGTCTGTGTATTGTGGGGGACCACCTGAGCAGCTCTCCTTGAAAGAAGAGCGACTGTCTCCATTTTGACTGAGCCTGACCCTATTGGCTCATATTGAAATGTACAGAGCTGGCCAGGACTTCTCATTATCCTCTCAATTGGCCTTAAGCAATGTGTATTGGTTTAGCTGAGAAGCTGGTGATAATTTTTGAAGATGGCAGGCGTGTTTCCCTGACAACAGGATGAAGAGCCAATGCTCCATGGTGTCAGCTGGGATCAAGCCTCAAGATAGAGGCTATGACTTCCTGGGGCTTGAAAAATTACTCATCAGAGCTGAAGCACCAGACCCCTAAAATATTAGATACTGTCTCATTAGCATAATGCAAAGTACTTCCTTTTCACATCTCTAAATATGGAGGTGAATGCAGGCTTCCTACCTAGCCCAACTCATAGTGCTCACCTTCCCACAATTCCCTTTTGTAAGCCACTCCGTTTTCTCCAATGAATAAAACCTGAGGGCAGCCCTGTGTCGCTCTCTTGGTTCTGGAAAGCAATCTTCATGGCTGGACTTAGGGCTCCTTGGCTCCCCAATAAATATATATGTATAATGTCCTAGTATCTTTGTTATCGCCGTGGATGTGCTGGGAGTGGTAGATTGGAATTAACTTGGTGGAATTTCCATAACGTGGTTTGAGGAATGTAAGTTTAGACTTCTTAGGCCAACACGAGAACCAGGAAGGGACTCAGACAATGTATTTGTTTGGATGATTGACAGGTAGGCCACCAACCCAAGTGTGAGTAGGAGACATTTTCCCAGATGTGCATGGCACCAAACATTCAGCTATAACCTGGGTGAGAATGAAAGAAGTGCTCCTGTTTGGGAAGAACGTGAGTCTCCACCAAAGCCATTCGACAACTGCATCCAATGCATACCTTTGCAAACAGTTCTGTCAACCACATAAGATTTCCTTGGAAGCTTGTTCCAGAAAGTAAGGACCTGATGTACCATGTGCATTTATTACCTGTTGTCTTAGTTACTCTTCTCTTGTTGCTGGAACAAACACCTGACACTCAAAATTAGGGAAGGAAAGGTTGATTTAGCTCACAGTTACTGGATGTTTTAGTCCATACTCAGCTGGCTCCAAAGCAGACTGGCACATGGCAGAGGGCAACTTTCCATGGTGGTGGACACAGAACAAGAGAGCCAGGAGAGCTAGCTGCTCCGGCAGCTAACTACTCTTCCTCCCTTACACTGAAATACAAATCACCTGCCCCAAGGAAGGGGCAGCACTCATTTCCACAATAATCAATTATAAATTGCTGAAGCCACCCCATGACTGCATGAGTCTTTGGGGGAACACCTAGACACAAACCATAACACCTGTCCAGAAGAGAATTATCAAAGCTGACACTGCCAGTCAGAAAGCATGAATAAAGCGGTGCTGCTGTTTCCTGGTCCAGTGGCCTCAGTCCACTTAAACCAAAAATAAAGATCACTAGGCAGAGATGCATCAAGAAGTATCTTTGCTTCCTTCAGAACAATTTTGGTGCCCAGGAGCCATACCAGACTCTGCTGGATAGCACTTTCTGTCAGGCAGCACTGTGGGGCCATATCCAGCTGCAGGAGCAGCTGCCCTGTTTCCTGGTGAGGGAGCCACAGCTGTGTATGATCAGATGTATGTTAAAGTAGTTAGAAACATTGGGAAAGGACTTCTATAGGGCAAAATTAATTGCACAGAAATGTCAAGTTCGACAATGTCCCCGTTTCAAGGATGCAGTGAGTGGATCCGACTGTCTGCTGTCCCTTGTTGAAGAGGGAAGCACTCACCATTATTTTGTGGCAGCACAGGACCAGAATTTAACTGTGAAAGTAAAGAAAATAGGTGGCCCCATTCTCTCAGTTGTTTGAAGAAAAAGAAAAAAGCACAAGACACAAAAGGTCTTGCTTTACCTTAGTCTTAACCATCCAGCAGAAAAGTCTAACAATGAGGTATAAAAACTAAAGCTATATTAATATGCTGAGCTTTAAAAGGCTCAAGTCAACAGCTTATGATAGTGCCAATTGTGCTGATAAGTCACTACTATCATGGACTATTGGACCATATATGCAGTTACTTTCTCTTAGTTCAGTGAGTAATAAATTTGTACTAATAGTGTTTATACAAGATATCAAGTGTGCATCTTATACTCTGAACAAATACTATGAAGATAACAATAAGGAATGTATTAATTATTGTAACTGTCTTGTTGTGAAACTCTCATTACTATTTCTTTTGATTAAAATTAATAAAAAAAGATCATCTGCTTCCAAAAAGAAGAGAAAAAAGAAAAAGAGCAAGTATCTGTAACAAATCTACCTCTTCAGTACCTTCTAAGAAACAGAGCCTTGAAGGGTAGGGAGTACACTGGATACCTCCAATGGCATTCAAGTGCAATAAGTGGATTTATTATAATTATACCTTTAGCGTATTTATGACAGAAGTTTATGACTAAACTTACTTTTGTATATGAATGTTGACTTTTATGTTTTTGTGCAAAATAAAAGAATGGTTGAGTTTCAAAAATAGAGAGATGGGGGAGGGGGAGGGAAAGAGAGAGAGAAAGAATTGTCCATAGTCACCAGCGCTGCAACTCTTCAGACCCTTTTGTCCTTTGCCATAGGTGTTGGTTACAGTAGGAATTAGTATTCCTTGATGCTTTCTCTGACAATTTCAGCAAAGAACTAGGCATTCATCATCAATGCATTGGTTTTGCTAAGGTTTAGTAGGACCATACCTATTAACCCTGAACCTACTCACAAAGAGACAAGGAAAGAAGTGACTCATCTACAGATACAAAAATGTGTGTAGGCCTCTCATGAAATGACCTTATGTTTAGTCAACACATGGTATTTTTCTTTGATCGGCTCTTCTCAGAAGCCTTTACTGACACCTGTCCCACTCCCACTCCAGCACACATAGTCGCCCTCCCACACACACCCTGCCACCCGTCTGTACCAACGCTACAGAGCGTGTGTTCAAGACTCTAATTCAAGTAATATTTTATATAGTATTGTTGTCAGTTGCCCAATGTAGACAGATACCAATAACTTAGGATAAGAACCTTATTTTAATGTTTTAAAAGGTTTATCTAGTACCCAATGTAATCATTCCTCCACAAACGTCTGAAAAAATAATATAGGAAGAAATGAATGATTCACTTGCCTTTTGCAGAGGAATTCCATGGAGAAGTTTGTTTCTCTTCCTTTGAACTGCCTAGCATATGGGGGAGAAACAACTGCAGCAAACTTGAGCTATCCAGTTGCACAGTTTGTATTGTGTTGCATTTTCTAAGTGTGGAAAGATATAGAGGCTAATTAAAGGCAGAAGATCAGGGGAAAATTGTATAGTACTCTATTCTCAAGCATCTTTCTAGGTCAAGGCTCTCTTTTTACACCTTGAGAGCTAGTGCATACCATCAACTAGATATAAAATCATCAGGTGGCATGGGAGTAAACCGCAGTCTAAACCCAAAAATCTGATTTGGGTTTTTGTTTCGTTAAGTTCATTTTATTTTATTTTGAAGAGTAAAAGAGAAGCAAAAATAAATAGAAAAAAAAAGAAACAGGATAACATACAATAATACATATGTTATAGACTGTCAAAACAGGAATAGCTCACAGTGGTTGTTTTTATCTTCAAATCCAAATATCTGATTTTTATCACAGTTTGTTTCTGCATCCAGGTTAAAGGCACTGGTAAGATTTTACTTTCCTTTCAAGCTTCCTGTCAAATGTGTTAAGGACAGTAACACAATATATCACAATGTGACAATGTAAAATTTTATTTTCAGTAATTACTAGAAAGTAGATATTGTTAAAATTTAAAAGATGTGAATAGACACAGAATGGAAATATCATTTTTTTAAACTGGGTTCTAGAGGACAGGGGGAAAAAGGGACGTTAGATGACAAAGTCATCCAACAAACATGCATTCAACAAGCTTCTGAACAGCAATTATGGACTTGAGAGTTTGGAAGAGTCAATATGGTAGAAAACGTAAGGGTTATAAAGACTAGAATGAGAAAAGAACTTAAAATTTCTCATAAAGATTTTGAAGGCAGATTTGAATGGGCAAAAGAATAATCAGAATTTAGCTAATACTTGAACACAGAATGACTTACATTCCTGAGTGCAAAGAACAGAAAAATAAAATGAAAAAAAAAAAAGAGTAACATTGGAGAAATTTGAAGGATCTCATCAAGTGGATTAACTTACACACTGTGTGATTCTCAGGAGTATGAAGAGGGGAGGTTGTGTGAAAAATAATGTGCCCAAGTTTTCTAAGTTTGATGAAAGAAATGAATACAAGCATTCACAAAACTCAATTAAATCCCAATAATATGACCACTGTCTTAGTTACTTTTTACTCATTGCTGGGACAAATACCCAACACTCAAAGTGAAGGAAAGGTTTATTTAGCTCACAGTTGCTGGAGGTTTCAGTCCATATTCGGCCAGCCCAAGGCTGAGTGGAACAGAGCAGAGAGCATCCAGTTCATGGTGGTGGAACAGCAACAAAATGGTGGCAAAGGCAGCCAATCAATCAGGGCAGCAGAGCAACAGCAACAGCTCTAGTCTGTCTCTCTGCCTCTCTTTATATTACATTCAGGCTCTCCACCTCAGCCTCTGCCTTAGGCTACACCCACAATCCCAGAAGTACTTAGAACCATAATCCCATCAATACTAAAACCCATAATCCCAGGGATCATGGATCAAGTCTCAAACTCTAGAAGTCTCTGCCCAATGACTACATGCAGCTTTGGGGGGACAACTAGACATAAACCATAACAACCACAAATAATGCTATGCCAAAACACATTACATCAAATAATCAAAAGACGAAAACAAGGAGAGAATATTGGAAGCAACAAGAAAGAAGTGACTCATCACATATCCAGGATCCTTAGAAAGAGAGTCTATAAATTTTTTATCAGAAGCTTTGAAGGCCAAATGGTAGTTTGCCTACTGGTACCTTATGTTAAAATGCTGTCAAAAGCTGGTGCAATAGCTCTGTGGTCTAAAGCACCTGCTTAGGCAAGCTTAGGCAAGCACTGGGACTGTGGTTCGATCCCTGGCACCATATGCCATGCCAGCCCCATCCCCAGGGTAGGCTAAGCCAACCTCAAAAATAACATAATAAAGTAGAATAAAATGAAATACTGTCAAAAAGAATCTTATATTCAGAAAAAATTATCTTTCCAAAAGTGAAGACAAATGAAAAGTAAAGGAGAGATGGAGATATTCCATGATAAATAAAACTTGAGGGACTTAACTACTACTATGATAGATCTAGTCTGCAAGAATGTTAAAAGGGGTCCTGAAGGTTGCCATGGAAATATTCTAAATATTACTTCAAAGCCAGATGAAGTTATAAGATCTCAGTAGCACAGGGGCAATTGTTATAGAAATGACTTGTAATTCCCCTTCTTGCTTATATATATATGGTTTTAGAGACTAGTATATTTTAAACACACATAATTCTAAAAGCTGGTATTATTTAATATTGACATAACTCTATATTCTGTTTTCCAAACAGTTTAAGACTACTGTATTACTTTCAAAATAGTTTATATTTTATACACAAAATATATAATTTTTATAATGATAACTGAAAGGTATGGGCCATGAAACCAGTGTATTGGGGTGTTTGTGTGTCATTGAAGTTAAGTTGAAATAAATTAAAATTGGGATGTTATAACTTTTGTGGTGTTAAATGTAATCCCCTTGACAACCACAAACAAAAATAAGAAGGAAAAGAAAATATTTTACTAAAAACTCAGCTACACATATAATAAGATAATATCACAGGAAATAAAGAATGAAAAGCTCTCAGTTATGTAGGAACTAGATAGCAAATTGACAGGAGTAAGTTAGTTCTTATTAGCAATTACTTTAGACAAACAAGTTGAAAGTGAACTGGAGAAAGATATTCTTAGTAAATAGTTACTAGAAGAGTTACAGAATAGACAAACTAGCATTTGACAAAGTAAAACTTTAGATGAAAACCATTATAAGGCATTACATATTAAGAGAAAGTTCAAAATATCTAAAAATGATAAATATGTACTCATCTAATAATGGGCGATCAAAATATAAAATCAGAAAACCAACCAAATTGAAACAAAAATAAGCATTTCCACAGCTGCATTTAGAAACTACAATGTTCCATGCTGCACAATGAGTAAACCAGACGAAAAGATCAGTCAGGAAGTAGAGAGCATAAAAAACAATAAACCAACTAGGTCTAATAGACATCGAATACAATATGTTAAATAAGATAAGCCAGGTACGGAAAAGACAAATGCCACATAGTTCTCCTTATGTAGGCTTCCCAAAACACTCAGATTTATAGGGACAAAAGTAGAATGATGATTGCCAAGGGCTGAGAAGAAAGAAGATGGGAGTGAAATGGAGAAAGAAGACTGTGTAGCTGGAATGTTTCATAATATTTGTGTTGGAACTTAATCCCTGATGCAACGGTACTAAAAAAAAATGTGGCCTTTGGATCCCGGTTAAGTCAGGAGGCGTTCAACCTTGTGGTCAAATTGGGACTTATATGAAAAGGCTTGATTTTGAAAACTACTTTCTGGCCTTTCCTATGAGGGCAAAACAGCAGAATAACCCTCTTGATTTTGTTATAGCAACCTAAACGGACAAAGACAATGAGTGTAATTTCCACATTACAGGACGAAAAGAGTTCTGAAGGAATATGGTGTCGGTGGTGATTGTACAATAATATGAATATACTTAATGTCATTAAATTGCACATTTACAAATAGTTAACATAGTTAATTCTATTTTATTTGGATTTTGTAATAAGCATGAGAAAAAAAGATTCCTGTAAAATATTCAGTTGATAAATATCTACCTACGCAAGATAATTCTGATCTCTGAGCCAGTGTCTGCCAAATGGAATTACAGACTTTTTGACAGGTCCCACAAAGTAGTTTTTTCATTCATTATCACCTAAGTCCAAAAAAAAGGTGAAAAAGATAGCATCTTGACCTGAGTATAAATTTAGAAGAAGGGTTATTCCCCTTTGACTTTGAGCCTCGGGTTTTTATGGCCTTTTCAAAATCAAATCTATAAAGAAATAAGGTTTCTGTGAGCAAGAGGACATGACAGGAGAGCCATGAAGCACCCTGGAAATGAAAACAGGGCTCAGCCTCACAGGGACAAAAGTTAATGTGGAGAGGAGAATGCCACAAGAAAAACAGAGAAAAGGTTCTCCTAAGACCAGGGCCTATGGAGAACATTTAGCACTGAAATATAGATGATGCTCCTCCTAGCGCAGATACAAAACTTAAAATGTTGCTAATATTAAGAAGAAAACTAAAGTTCTTTTAAACTATGGTTACTTAAGAATGTGTCATTACTCTTATCAAATCTAAGCTCTCAAGTAAGTGTATTTTTCTTTCATTTGATTTGTCAATATCTGTTGAGCAACTTTAATTTGAAAAAAATACAAAGTGCTACAAAATCTGGAACATTTTAAATATTAACATGCTACCATGAATAGAAATTTTCATATCATGAAACTTAGTTTCATGCACAAAAGTATTTAAAATTGTATAAAATTTTTAATTATATGATTTAGCTATGTATCAAGGCTAAATGAATTTTGTGTTCAGAGTTTGTTCCTATTCCCTAAAGTATCTTTTTCCACATGTGTAAAAATTGCAGAACCTAAAATTTTTCCAAAATTTAAAGCATTTTCAGTCTCAAGTGCTTCAGTTAAGGAATATTCAACCTGCACTACCGGCATTTCCTTAGCAGTATTTATTATTCTCCCCAAAGAAAAAACTGCTTGATAGGAATCTGAATGATTAGCTTCCAAAGCAAAGAAAAATGTTCTTTGTGATTATTTTAGGCCAGCAACATGTACAGACTCCCACCATACTTGTGTTTTGTTGTTACAACCAGTGATCACAGTTGATATTTGATTTAAATGTGTCTTAGAGAGATAGTCCCAAGATCCCCAAGGATAATGTTAAGACCATACTCATCTATGCATTCCCATGTTTCTGGCTAAAATTGTAGTAGTGTTGAGAGATTCTCAGGAGCTAAATGAAGAAATTCTGAGGCTGCTCTCAAGTGGCTTTGCACCCTGATTACTGCCAGAAGAGACTACAGCCTCCAGAATATATCTTCTTTTCCTAACCTGATAAATTCTCCATTCTGCTATTTTCAAGAACTTGTTTCCAGACAAAGCCATCAGAAGTGGCTCTCATTAAACTTTCTTTAAAATAGTTCTGTTGTCTGATGAAACATTCTGTCTATATCTTTTAACTCCATTTGAAATGGTTCTTGGAATTCAATCAATGGCTTTGGCATGCTAGCAGAAGATCGTTAGAAAAATCTATGAAAAATTATACTCCAACAAATTGGAAAATTTTGAAAAAGACTTCTAGACAAGAACAAATATCCAAAATGAACCAAAAGGACATAAGAATTCTTAACAGAAAATTAAAATATTAAATTGAAGCATTACTTTAAAAAATAACCTACCAAATAAGACAAACCAGGAGTTGATGGATGAACTGCTAAATTCTATAAAACTTCCCATGAGGCGATAATGCCAATATTCCTCAATCTCTAAATGAAATTAAAAGGGAAAGAGTTCTTCCAAACACATCCCTGGAACTTAGCATTACTCTGATCCCTAAAATCAAGAAAAGACTCAACAAAAACTGTCCTTTATTTATACTTTTGTGATACATATACAGATAGGATAGATATACAGCTGCCTTCTTTTAGTTCACTAATAATAAAAGTTTGTGTTAATATTATTTAGACAAAATATCATGTCTGCACCTTGTCCTCTGAATAACTACTACAAACATAATAATATTCAATGTATTAATTATTGTAAACATCCTAATAACCTGTTTTAAACTGTTTCATTACCATTCTATTTTTTTCTCATTAAAGTAAATAAAAATTTTTTAAAAAGACTCACCCCAAAAGAAAAAACAATGGCAAATCTCCTTAATGAATATAGATCCGAAAATGTTCGGTGAGATTGGCAAGTAGAATACAGCAAATCACAAAAACATAATGCACAGAGACTAAACAAGTATCATCCTAGAACTACAATGATGGTTGAAAATATACAAATCAGTAAATGTAATGTTCTACATAAACAAAAGGACAACGAGCATACCACTGATGCAGAAAAAGTTGTGCACAAAATCCACATGCTTTTATGATAAAAAGAAAAGCTACGATGAAAATAAGTATAGATGGGCCATATCTAATCTAATGAAAGCCGTTCACTGTGGTTTGTGTCCGCTTGGTCCTCCGAAGCCTAATATGGTCATATAGGTGGGATTTTCAGAGGTAGCTGAGTCTAGAGTTTGTGATTGGTTCATTGCCTTGTGTTGGGATTGGGGGTGTGAGTGCTATGCCAGCTACAGAGTAAGTAGCCTGCATGTAAAATAAGGGTCCATCCATTTTGCTTTGTTCGCCTCTGTTACCTTCCAACTCCATGAGCTATTGCTCCTCTGCCTTGTCCCACCCTGTCTTGGAGCTAGATGATGATGGACTAAAAGCAAAAGCTTTTCCTCCAAACTCAGGAGCATGATAAAGATATCCAGTGTCACCACTGTTGTTCAGTATAGTACCTGAAACATTAACCAATGAAATCAGGCAAAGAAAGAAACTATGGGGATAATCAGGCAGAAAAAGAAATATGATGATTAATATTTGTACATGACATCATTCTTTATCTAGAAGATTCCAAAAACTTCATAACAAGACTTCTAGACTTAATAATGAAATTTAGCAGTAAAACAGAAAAAAATCAATACTACTCTTGTACATCAAAAATGAAATTGCATAGAAAAAATACCATTTACAATAGCATCAGGGTCTGGCCCTGTCTAACTGGCTAGAATATTTCTATCCAGTTTAGCTACCTACAACATTCCTCCCTCTGAAGAAGAAACCTGAACTGCCATGAGGGAAATATGAGTGATGACCACTCTGGCTTCTTTAGGCTGAAAGGGGTCATAGTTGGCAGTCAGAGATACTCTTCAGAGGGGCTATGTAAAGGCCCTTGATAGACACCACACACTTTTATCTTGGGTAGACATATAGCTTTGAGTCTGGAAGAGACAAATCCAAACAAACAATTAGGTATACACGGGCCAAACAATAAGATCAACAAGATAGTTATGAATATAGTCAACAATGACTACCACCAGGAGGAGCCAGTAATGGCTTTCCAGAAGGATGATGATATGCTAAATAAGTATCAATCACCTTGAAAGAGCATGGAAAGAATTACGGGACCAAACCCAACAGGTGATACTCTTGCCCGCTTGCTACATGATTTGCCTTCCCATTGGATCCTGATTTTAATCTATTTGACCTGAGCAATGGTGCTTGCAATCTCATTGGTTGACCATAGTTTTGTCCCACTTCATACCTATCTGAGCGAGTTCCCATATCTTCTCCACAACCTTAGACCTACCTCATCACATGGTTTTCCTCTATAAGAGTCCCCAGAAGAGACAGCTTCTGGGAACCACCTGCTCAGGACACCCCTCCTGTTTTTCTCTCAGACAGGAGCTTTCTTTTCCCTAATAAATCCATTCTGTTCATAAAAAACACAGATTTTATTTAATATCAGAATATTAGTCATCAAAAATTTAAATAATAAAACATGCAGGTGACACTTCAGTGAAAAATGAACCCATTTACATTGTTTCTAGAAACACATAAACACACAACCCCAGTATGGAAATCAGTATTAACATTCCTCAAAGGATCAATAGTAGACTTCTCACAGAAGAGAAACAAGGAAGTATTTAAACATATGTGTCTGATATATTTCACTTAAAAGTACAGTCTCAAATACCATCCAACACCACTCTCATTGGTATAGCGGTGAATATTTCTGCCTGTCAAATACCATCCATTCACTTAAATGAGTTTCAAGTTTGTGCTTCTTTAAGGTAAAATACTATTCCATTGTATAGAATAACCACAGGGACAAATTTGCTAAGATAAATATGATCAATATGTATGACAGTTATGTAATAATAAAAAAGTTTTAAAAATAACATTTTTAAAAACTAGAAGTAGAAAAAAAAACCTAGAAGTAGAAATTCCATTTGACCTGCTTATCCTCCTTCTAGGATCTTCCTAAAAGAGTTAAAGATTACATATTATAGTGAACGATGCATACTAATTATATAGCAGCAAATTTAAATTAGATAAATCTTGGAGGCAACATATATGTTTATCAATAAACAAATGAACAAGGAAAACATGGCATCTGTACATAATGGAATACTGCTTGTCTGTAAAGAAAATAAGATGACAGACTTTTGCAAATATAGAGTAAGAGATGAAGGCTGGGGTAAAGCAGTAGGGCGGGCGATGTGGACAGAGTTAGGATGCATTGCATACATGTGCCAATCCCTCATAGTGAGTGTATGCTTTAGGTATCATAAACAAATTTTTTTAAAGAAAGGAAAATGTGGTAAGAGGTTCTAGAGATGGCAGAGAGAACAGCAGGGAAGGAAGCTAAAAAGAATGAAGACATGTGGAATACATGGTCCTACTTACGGCGGTGAATGTAAGCATTATGTACTGCAAATGTGTGCTAATAAAAGACCCTCAAAACTAGTTGGGAGGGGGCTGGGGAGATAGCTCCATGGCACAAGTGCCTGCCTGGCAAGTGCAAGGTCATGAGTTTGAACCCCAGTCCCACCAAAAAAAAAACTAGTTGGGAGCAGAGAAATATCTTTGCTCAAAGACAAAGACCATAAAGGGCTCACACCAAATTCCTCCCAGCTGTTCTTTGGGAGTAGGTTTCGACATATAGCTTTAACTACAGAAGGAATTTTAAAAGACACATTGCAAATGTTTACTTTTGGAGAGAGAATTTGGATACTGGTGAATTGGCAAGCCAAAAATAAAATTCTTAGACAAGATTACACAATTTTTTTTCTCTCTGGAAAATATCAACTTTTACTTAATTGCACAATTTCTAAATTTTCTTTTCAATGAAATGTTTTGTTTCAAAGAGATTTGTACATTCCAATTGCAAGAGCATTTTCCCTTAAACTTTGAGGTTGTAACAATTCAGTGCTGTTAAGACTTTCTCTCCCTCTTAGAAATGTCTCCTTCACTTTGTTAAGGGGACAACAAGCTCTCCTCTGGATTTTCTCCTTTCCCTTGGTTTCCTTCTAAGTTTCCTGTGCTGGTTCGTGATTCTTCCTGGAACCCTAACTTTAGAATAGCATAGGACTCCATTCCCTTCTTTATTTAAATTTGGCTTCTTGGTGCTCTCATCGATACTCTTGGGCTATTCAGGGCAAAGGAAATATGCACAGCCTGGAAATCTCCCTGATTCACTCCAATTTGTTCAACAAAAGAGCTATGTTAGATGTCTAATGAACAGCATTAAACTTAGGCCCCAAGTTGAACTGATATTCACCCAAATCTTTTCTACCTATAAACTCTTATGTCTGTTCATGGCAACATTATATTTCTGGTAGCTCAATCATCAGAAATTATAGTCATCTTGGGCTTTTTTACTTTCCCTAATATAATATATCTGATTTATCCAGAAATGAGCCTTTTTTACCTCTGGAATATACCCATGAACACTTACCATCTGTGTCCTGAAAATATGTCAGGCCAAACCAATCTAAATTCTATGTTATTCCACCCAAGTTAATATGAAAGCATCTCTGTTGATCTCCCAGCTTGCAAACCTTTCTCTCTGTTTTCTACCCTCCACACAGCATCTGGATGATGCAGATAGCATATAAGGCACATCAGGTATTTCTCTCCATTAAAAAAATGTGCAGCAGTTCCCAATAGCACTCAGATTAGAAGCAAGATGAACATGATTACAAAATTCTAAGTGATGCAGTCTCTCATTATCTGTGGGCCCAAATCCTTTCATTCAATCTGTTCTAGTTACCCTGAGCTCCTACGTATTGTTGAAGAGACAACATACAGTCTACCCTGAGAACCTTCACACTGTCTTTGCCTTCTTGTTCAGCAAAGGCGTCACGACACCTACCCTGATGACCTCACTTAAACTGTAATCACTACTCTAATATTGTCAGTCTCCCTTACTGTCTTCTAAATCCTCCCATAGTATGTCTCTCCCTCAAGCATGTGTAAAAATGGAATTATTAACATCACATAATTATTACACTCTGCAATTATTACAGCACACCATGTTATGACTGTCCACGAAACTATGTAATTTCCCTATCATTAGATTTTTTCTTATTGCCTATCTCCCTCAGCCAAAATGTCAAATCCATTAAAGTGGCAATATGTTTTCCTGCTTATATCCTACAGTGATATCTGAACTTAGAATACTTCTTAGTAAATACAGGTAAATACAGAGATATATAAAAGTATTTGTTGTATTTATGAAGGAATTTCTTAATTTTCATGTTGGAGAGTATAAGAAGTGTTTTAGTGCTACATTTGTATTTATTTCTTTTCCATCTTTAGTTGTTGGGAAAGGGCAAATCAATACCCACACTAAAGATTTCATCTTATTCTAGTCTGAATGATTATCTTCAAGAGCACACACACAAAGAAAAAAACAGAAAATGCTGGCAAGGATGTTGGTAGAAAATGCAAAAATATAGTTGTCTCAGTTACTTTTTACTCATTGCTGGGACAAATACCCAACACTCAAAATGAAGGAAGAAAAGGTTTATTTAGGTCACAGTTACTGGAGGTTTCAGTCCATACTCAGCTGGCCCAAGGCTGAGTGGAACAGGGCAGAGAGCATCCAGTTCATCGCAGCGGAACAGCAACAATCGCGACAGAAACAATTGACCAACCAGGGCAGCAGACAGTAACAGCACTAGCCTGCCTCTCTGTCTCTCTTTATATTACATTCAGGCTCTCTGCCTCAGCCTATCCACCTTAGGCTACACCCATAATCCCAGAAGTACTCAGACCATAATCCTATCAACATTAAAACACATAATTCCAGTGACTCATGAGTCAAGTCTCAATCTATAGAAGTCCCTGCCCCATGACTGCATGAGGCTTTGGGGGGACAACTAGACATAAACCATAACATTCTGCCCCTGGACCTCCAAAGTCTGATATATATCCTTTTGGCCAAAGACATTTTAGTCCATCTGGAAGAGTTGTCAAAGTCCCAACAGTTTCAGCATTGCTGAAAAGTCCAAATCCTGTCTCCTCCAAGATCCAAGGCAAACTCTCAACTGTAAGCCCCTGTACAATAGAAAAGTTAAACATATCCAACATTCAAAGGCCTAAGATAAACATTGCAATTTGAAAAGTTGCAAACAACAGGGTAATACAAAACACTGGGACCAACACATGTCCAAAACCCAGCAGGGTAAACATTAAATCCCATAGTTCCAACTGGGGCATCCAAAGCAGTCTGCACTGAGTTTTGAGCTGCGTGCAGCTCCTGCTCCTATGATATTCTTGATGGTAATTTCCATGGCTTTTCTCTTAGGCTGGCTTTGCTCCCTCTTTGCACGATCCACGTTCCTGGCTTTACCAAACTTCTGGGCTTTCCACTGAACAGGTTTCTCACACACAAATTTATACACTGCCCTCTCTGGGCACACTGACTGGCTTCCCAGGCCTTCTTCTAAAATTGAAGTGTTTGCCTGCTTAACCTCAGAACTCTCGCATTCTGCATAGGCCTAGATGGGTGATGCCAAGGTCTCCTACCAGCTGAAGCAGTAGCCAGGTTTCCTTCTCTCTTAGCTGTAGGGGTGGAGGGCCTGGACTGGTGAACGCTCAAACCTTGATTCGGAGGAACAAATTCTCCATGCCAGCGCCATTTTAGAACCTGGTTTGGCCTCTGCCGTCATTCTGGTACTTGGGTCTCTGTGGCTTTCTTCTCAAGGCAAAGCCTCTCTCCCTAGCAATTCTGAGGCTGCAAAGGGTGGAGAGCTGCCACCTCTAGTGATGCCCTCAGGCCATCCTTTTGATTCTCTAGTTCCTTCCCAGCAATGTAGATCCCTTTAGCTCCATCTTTGCAGTCCACAGCTTTCCTGGCGCTTTCTGGCCAAACTCACATTTTAAATCATCCTTCTTGGCTCTTTGCTCTTGATTCTCAAAATAAATCTAGCTAAAAGCTGCCAATAACAACCATGCCAATGCCCAATAGTTTGCTGCTTCAAAATATCTCTTGAAAGATTAATCAGTCTGCCATGCTTAATCTGAGTCTTAGGCAAAGTCTCTGGGACCAAGCAAAATTCCGACAGACTTTAAGCCAAGCTATAGCATAAGTCATCTGGAGTCCATTGACCAATGCTGTCCTTTTTCCCAGCAGAAACCTCCTCAGCCTGGTCATTACAGGCAGGCCTTCTGTCAGTCTTCTGGTTTGAGTTCTGAGCAGAATCTCCCCTACAAAACAGCCGAAGCTTTTCCAGATCTTAACAAGTAGAGGACCTCTCCAAACCTTTCCAATCTCTGCTCATAAGCCATTCTTTATACCCAGGCTTCAAGCCAGACTTCTGGTCTGAGTTCTGACCAGAATCTCCCAAACAGAACAGCCGACGCTGTTCCAGTGCTTTGCTTTAGGCAACATGTCTGAACCTTTCCTATCTCTTCCCTTAAGCCATTCCCAAAAGCTTGTAATCCACATTGTCAGGTATAGCCACTGCAATGACCCCACTTCTTTGGTACCAAAATCTATCTTAGTTACTTCTTCCTCATTGCTGGGACAAATACCCAACACTCAAAATGAAGGAAAGAAAGGTTTATTTAGCTCACAGTTACTGGAGGTTTCAGTCTATACTCAGCTGGCCCAAGGCTGAGTGGAACAGGGCAGAGAGCATCCAGTTCACCGCGGCGGAACAGCAACAATCGCGACAGAAACAATTGACCAACCAGGGCAGCAGAGAGCAACAGCATTAGTCTGTCTCTCTTTATATTACATTCAGGCTCTCTGCCTCAGCCTATCTGCCTCAGGCTATATCCATAACCCCAGAAATACTCAGATCATAATCCCATCAGCATTAAAACACATAATCCCAGTGAGTCATGAGTCAAGTCTCAATCTATAGAAGTCCCTGCCCCATGACTGCATGAGGCTTTGGGGAGACAACTAGACATAAACCATAACAATAGTTTTGGTAAGATGGTAAACAAGTGAAATCACTATGGAGATCAGTACAGAAATTTCACAAAAACCTAAAAGTAGAAATTCTTTTTGAGGCAATTATACTTTTATCATCACTATTCCTATACTATCGAAACAGCCCCAATGCTCATCAACAGATAAGTGGATGAAGAAAAGCTAATGTACATACACAACAGAGATTTACTCAATCATAAAGAAGAGTATAATAGTCAGTGAAATATGGGCCTTCCAAATAGCGCAGCTGGTTAAAGTGCCTGCAAGCAGGCTCAGGGACTAAGGATTTGACCTCCGTGCCTGCCATGTCAGCCCTGCCCTCTCCGTGCTCTGAGACAGCCATTGTGACTGGGCATGGTGGCACACACCTGTAATCCCAGCTCTTGGGAGGCTGTAGACAGGTGGATCACTATGAGTCTGATCTAGTAGTGAGACTCTGAGCACCTTGTAGACCCTTGCCTGAAATTATAAATGAATAAATAAATAAACAAACAAACAAATAAATAAATAAATGTGATGGTTTATGTCTAGTTGTCCCCCCAAAGCCTCATGCAATCATGGGGTGGGGACTTCTAGAGTTTGAGACTTGACTCATGATCCACTGGGATTATGTGTTTTAGTACTGATGGGATTATGGGTCTGAGTACTTGGGGATTGTGGGTGTAACCTAAGGCAGATACGCTGAGGTGCCTAAGGTGTATAGGCTGAGGCAGAGAGCCTGAATGTAATATAAAGAGAGACAGAGAGGCAGACTGGCGCTGTAGGTCTCTGCTGCCCTAGTTGGTCGGTTGCTTCTGTCACTATTATTGCTGTTTGGCCACCATGAACTGCTGCTCTCTGCCACGTGCCTCTCTGCCTTGGAGCAAGCTGAGTATGGACTGAAACCTTCAGCAACTGTGAGCTAAATAAACCTTTCTTTCTTTCATTTTGGGTGTGGGTATTTGTCCCAGCAAGGAGAGAAAAATAACTAAGATAATACATAAATAAATACATAAATAAATACATTTATATTCAATAAATTTAACAGGAAAACATACCCAGAGATTAGCTTTAAAAATGAAAATTTTCATTTAAATATGAGCATATTTATTATGTGTGATGTTTTCTTTTCACTAAAGTTTTGAAATATAAGAATTCCATGAATACATGAGTGAATTCAGAAAATAGATGTACTTTGAGACTAAAATATTAAGTAAAATCAATCAGTCCCATGAGCTTAAATATCACATGATTTTTACTGCATGACAGACCCCAACTGTACATGAATGAAAGGTGGATCACAGGAATTGGAGTGATAGATCTTATGCAAAAGATCTATTGGGAAGGAGACAGTGATGGAAGGAGGAGGAAGGAAGGGGAAAAGAACGATATGAAACAGAAGGGTTAAGATGCATCATACAAGCCAGGCATGGTGGCGCACGCCTGTAATCCCAGCACTCGGGAGGCTGAGGCAAGAGGATCGGTGTAAGTTCAACACCAGCGTGGGCTACAAAAGTGAGCTCAAGGCCAGTCTGAACTGCATAGTGAGACCCTGTCTCAAAAAGACAGAAAAAAAAAGATGTGTCACACATGTACTAACTCCCCATGTTGAACATAATCATTATGTGCTGCAATAACATACTAATAAAAATTTAAAAAGAAATAAAAATCAAAGTTCAGTGAAATACATCAGACACAAAAAGTTAAATCTCATGTACTTTATCTTCTATGAGAAGCATAAAACCTAGAGAGTACAGGCAGTGAAACAAAAGCATATGCTTAGGCAAGCTTAGGCAAGTGCAAGGACTGCGAGTCGATCTGGCCCCACCCCCCAGGGCAGGCCAAACCGGCCCTAGAGTCCAGGTATGGCGGCACACACCTGTAATCCCAGTGCTGGGGAGGATGAAAGCAGGTAGATCACCATGAGCTGGAACTGTACTGTGAGACCCTGCAACAACAAATTCATTTTAAACAGAGAGAGACAGAGAGAGAAAGAGAATAAAATACGGGAGACACAAAAACAATGCATACTTTGCTGACTTGAAGAAAGGAATCAAGGGGAAGGAAGATGTTATGGAGAGGTATAAAAGGATTGAAAGTTATCACCATGATACATACATATATCAAATCCTCAAAGTTAATGCAAGTACCAGGTATCACAAGCATACGTCAAATAAAAATAAAGAAAATTTTCAGCATTGAGATTTTCAAGGGGCCCACTGGAAACTTATTCAACCCCGCAACCAGGCCTGGTGCATGAGTGAGACCGGGGCCCACCAGAAACTCATTTAAGCCAGTAAGAAATCCCAGCATAAGAGTAGAACTTCATCCATCAGACAGGCCCAGTATGGAAAAATGACAGAGCTCCCTGCAGAAAGATTAGAGTTAAGACTTATCTAGCTGATCCAGGAGCAGAACATCATGCCAGAGTGGCACAGCAGGCTCACCTCCAAGGGCTGCAGCAGGAAGAAGTGAAGCACAGAGGCCAGACCCAAGCCACACCCATCTGGACATTGAGCTTGGTAGATCCAGATCTTGTGCTAAGGTGAAAACTCTACCAAAGCTCTACACCAAAGGTCAGAAGGCAGGGCTATACAGAACGACAAAGAGAAGGAGCAAAAATCACTCTCAGGCCCCAAGCCCACCCTGAACAAATGCAGGAGACAATAGCATAGAAGTAATTGGAAATCACACACCTGAAATCTCTGAAATAATAGCATCTGAAGTAAAGAATCAACTGCAAAAAGGTATAGAGGCAATCAGATTGGAAATAATTTCTGAAGTAAAAAAAAAATAATACCTATAATAAAAGAAGTACTAAAGGCTTCTAAAGACACTGACAAAAATATATAGGAGGATAGAAAAATGATGGAGTCCTTGAATGATCAATATAGGAAAGTAATAGAATGTATGAAGCAGATTCAAAGTGCTATACAGGAACTTAAAACCTCAATCACAAGCTGGCAAAACCGTTTCAATGAAAGTGAAAATAGACTTTCAGACCTTAAAGACACCATTGCAGCTAGTGAAGAGGTAAGAGAAGATCTCATAATAACGTGTACATGTCTCATACAAGTCCATACGCTGCTTCTCCATCAACTTTAGGTCCCTGTATACCTACACCAAGTCTGCACTACTGCAAGAGTCTCTGTAATCTTGTCCCTTCCCTTACTTGCTGCTGATTGCTGGAATTGTGGAGTAAGGAATAGGAGGTAGGAAGTCTTTGCTTTCGTGTTTCAGTCTCAGACCTATTCACATCCTGTGACCTCAGTGTTGGATTCCAGCTTTCTAGGTGACCTTTCCCTCCCCCAGAAAAAGACTTATCTTGGCATCAGCTCCTCCTTCATGAGAAGACCCACCTCTAGCCCCCTTTGCTTCACTACAGTTGATTTTTCCCTGGCCCTGGATATAAACAGCCTTTATTGTTACTTATCCTAGTAGCATAAAGTGATTATTCATGAGAAAAGATGCAATAGGTAAAGTTGCATATTTTCCTGCAATGGGAATCACCTCTGTCTCTAGGCTAGCACCATGGTGGAACATTTATCCAACAGCGCCCTATCCAGTCACCCCATTTTTTTAACAAGCACTCATCAGTGTCCATGGAGAAGAGTCTACAGTGGACAGAAACACCTCTTGGTTCTACACAGTTCACAGAGTTCTACACCTCCCTGCCGGCCCACATGCTCCTTTTGTCAAATTGGCACACTCTGGCTGAATGCTTCTCATGTCTGCATTTATGTGGAAGCAAGTCCTATCTTCCTTGTCTGATTTGTTATGTAGGACAGGACTGGTGTCCTGTCCTTCCAAGAAAGTGTCCAACTTTCCTCACATTTAGGCCAGTTGGTATCCTGCTTGTGATGCTTTTAAGAAAATGGATATTTTAGAAATAATCTAGCTTTTCCTTATTGCTAAAGATAGAAATAAAGCTTCTTCCAGCTCTCTAGATCCTCGGTAGAACAGGAGGCGGGAGTTCAAGCCAAATATATCTTAAAGGAGCTTATCCTTAAAGAAGAGAAATACATACAATGATATTTGCATAAAGATGTGCTTTGGCATATTTAAATGTTGCATGAAATTAGAAAAGTCAAATTTTGGCTTCAGCCTAGAGAATGTCAGCTGATGAAAGAAGAGGCTTAATATGATATGTTGTATTTCTCATTTACTTGAAAGTATGATACAGGCTAAGAGATTTTTTGCTAACTTCTCCATGTGATGACTGAAAAGTGTCTCCCTGCCTATACTCTATTATCTGAGTTCTCTGGCTCTTCAGAGAATAAAAGGAAGGGAGAGCACTAAAACGTATATGCTAATGTCTGGGCCTAATTTTTCAGGCCCATGTTCCATTGGTTTCTGTGTTTAACCTCACTGTATGAAATACTACTAATTTCTGTCAGTTGTTTGAAGGTAGCAGTTAATGTTTAAATTTTTTTTTTACTTTGACTAATTTTATATGCTAATATCTGTAATATGGGCAACTACATTGAAAGACACCAACAACCACCGTTGAGTACTATCACTTGGCTGTTTCTTCTTTTTTGTGTGGGGGGGGTGTTTTTGTTTTTTTGTTTTTTTTGGGGGGGGCTTTTTGAGACAGGGTCTCGCTATGCAGTTCAGGTTGGCCTTGAGCTCACTTTTGTAGCCCAGGCTGGTCTCAAACTCGCACTGATCCTCCTGCCTCAGCCTCTCGAGTGCTGGGATTACAGGGGTTGTTTTTAAAGTGTGTCATTTTTAATGTCTCATCTATTATTTTTGTACTCTCTTTAGAATAAATTTAAAAATAATTTAAAAGGACAGGGGGAAATTTTTCAAGATTTATGGAAAGAAAAAAAAGATTTATGGAAAGGAAAAAATAATTTTTTAACTATTTGATTGATCTTACATGTCTATATCTGTTAGTCTGAGCCACAGATTTGATGATAATAGTATGTAATCTAGCAGCCATTGTTAATTTCCTGTTCTTGTTTTAAAATCCTATATCCTACTTATATTGTCATATGATACATTCTTTTTGTCTTTGTTCTGTTTTTATAATATGAAATATGCTGTTTTATAATAAGAAAACTAAAAATATTCACTTTCCTCCATGTGGTACCCAGGAAAAAGAATGGAATTAATAACCAAATAACTAGTTTTCACCATAGTGGTATCAATAGAAAAATATTATATTATGGTGTATCTGTATATTGGAGTATTTCATATCTATTAAAAGTATGCCATTATAAAATTCTATATCAGTGGGAAATGCCTAGAGCAAAACACTAAATAATAAATGAATACAAATATAAAAGAGAATATATGCTATGATCCTAATTATGTTTGCAGATGGACACACATATATATGTACATATCATGCATTTATGCTAATAAAAATGAAAAGAACATTCAAATATGTAGGAAGTCCTATCTTCCTTGTGTGACTTGTCAGCTGGGACATGTTTAATGAGAGGATAAGTGATTCAATATTCTTCTTATGATATTGATGCTTTCCAGATCTTTATAATAAATTTATTTAATGATACAATTTTTAAGCAATGTTTACTTTAGGATATAGCAGAAAAAATGTACTGGGAGATTTTGGGGAGAACTAAGCCACTGAAACTGCAGGGAACAAGTTTTTATAGCAACTTTCTAAATCACATGTAGTTTATATTCACAGACTGGAAATTGTTCTCATTTCCATGGCATGATTTCATCCTCAATTAATTAACTAAAGACAACACCTGTGCTCCTAAAAGTGAAAGTCTGATTACTACAGAAAATTTCTGAGAGTTGCTTAACTTCTCCTTAAATGTAAAAATAAGAAAAAAAAGAAATATTTCAATTAATGATAAACTTGGACAACTAGTAGTTAATAGGAGTAAATGAAACACATAGCCCTTTCCCAACTTCACTTTCATACTAAGCTGGACATGAAATCACACGCTCTCTAACTTCTTAATTTGTATAGAAACAAACCCTCCTTTCCCTTTGTACTTTTCTGATACCTTTTGCTTAGTAACCTCAACATCTGCCATTCGCAAAACCATTTCAAGGTGATATGCCCAGAAAGCAAATCTGATCTTGGGTAAAAACAAAAATATGAACTAGGAGACTGCAATGCACACAAGGCACCTGGAGAGACCCCATGGGTAGCTGAGCCCTTAGCTGGAATGCATACTCAGGGAGTAGGGACATTGGAAAATCCAGCACATGATACTTCAGGGCGGTTGTACTGCCGAAGAAGGTCCCTAAGGCATACTAAAGGACATGAGAACAGACATAAAAAGAAAGCCAGGTGTGAAATTGTAAAGATAGTGGCTAGAAATTTTCATTTGATATGTAAAGCAAAAATGAGATTCTGAGAACTGCAGTGACAAGAATAGAAAATGAGATCTATTTTCTCTCCCCAATATTCCTAATATCACAATAACAGCTATCATCCTCTCAGAAGATTTGGATGAAAGCAGGCGTTTGAATTGTCCGTGGGGCTCTTCGCTCAGCATATTTAATATTTTGCCAAATTAGTTATCTTTTCTCAGAAGAAGAATGCATAATACTGCTTCTTCTTTCTACTTAAATGAACTCATTTTTAACAATCAAATGATTGGTTTCAAGGTTATTATGGAGCTCAAGTATCAGGCCATAACCATCTCTGCTGTTCCCAGCCTCTGTGACAGCAGTTAAGAAGCCCTTTCCCTTCTTGTCTGTGTCCTTGAGCCACATCTACAGGAGTAGGCCCCTCCCTTCTCCCTCATGCTATGCTCCTAACACAGGTCAGGTACCTGAGCAGTATGAAGAGAGACCACAAATGTATCCTAGAAAAAACACAAACCATTAATATTTAAGTGCATCATCCCCCTTTGATCTGTGATAGAATTTTTTTAAGAATTTTTTATTTGATTTATTTATTTTTTTCTTGTTTCAGAACCTTTGTTTGTTTATTTAGTCATTTTTATGGCCGTCTCAGCCTGTCCCGAGGGCAGGGCAGGTGCAGCATGTGGTGCCGGGGATCGAACTGCGGTCCCTGAAGCTGCCCAAATAGGCGCTTTAGACCACTGAGCCAACCCGCCAGGCCCCTAGAATTTTTTAAAAATATATCAGTACCAGTAAGACATATATTTCCCTGTTTAGTATTACTTTTTAAAAGTAATTTTTCAACGTCAGGAAACTGAATATCAGGAGACATGTAACTTGACAAAGAAGAAATGATGTTACTTTCCACTTTCCTGAACGTCGGTAATCTTACTTATGTCCTCTCTTCATTACACATAGGAAAAATCCTCACAGGTTGTAGTCTGTACTCTCATTACCATGTATTCCTTTCCTGTTTGCATATGTAGTTACGATCACATAAACAGCTTTCTAATAAGAGGCATTTTATAGCGTAAAATCAGTACAACTAACGTGCTAACCCTGAAGGGAAAGGTTTGCAGATCAACGTTAGGCAATGGGAAAAGCTGGCTTACACTTCCCATACTGCAGACACTGACCCTGATCCTCGGCTTCATTTTCAGGTCCCTGTTCAAACTCAGGGTGAGGACTCAAGATAGGGCTTTGAGACGAGCTTCACTTGTACCTTCAAAGTGAGTGCTCAGCTGAGTACATAAAGATTGGGTTTAAAAAATGATTTCAGGAGAGTGAAAGTGACGAATGTGAAAATGGAAGCTCTTTGCTAAGAGCAAGACAGAGCTAACTTGTGTTCTTCTATGTGCTTCTTGTCTAAAATCAAGACTTATTTTCCATTCTTTTTATGGGCAAAGGCATCCCTTTTCTCGAAAGCTTTTTGCATGTGCTTCAACCAGCAGGAACAATGTTTAGCACAGTCCTTCTGCTGGTCCTGGTGGGATTCTCTGAGACAAAGTCTGCCAAAGAAGAACTTTGAGTGAGTTTCTAAGTATTAAGAGACAGAGAATCTCCTGGTACTATTTAACAATTCCTACAATGTCATCCTGTACCCACATGCACATACATGCTAGAGGAATGTTCCCACGTTAGAACACCTTCCTGTCAGTTTCTTGCATTAAAATATGAAGTTGTGTTGGACGTGAAACAGGGACAGAGACCTCATGAGGCAGAGAGTGCATGGAAGTGAAAGGGAGGAGGTCTGGGTGGGCATCCTGCTATGATCTTCCTCCCTCTGAGAATGAAGGCAAATGCTCCAGATGTTGGTCTCCTTCATATGCAAGAGATCTGTGGCAGCACTGTATTACCAAAGCTCACAAATTGGAATCTTTACCTCCACATTCATATGTTGGTGATGTCTGACAGTAAAGCTTTTGATTAGTACTTAGGCTTTCATGAGCTCATGAAGATTAGGACACCATCCTCGTGGAGAATGTAGAAGTGTAATTGAATGCACATGCTGCGTGATGATATAGCATGTTACAGCATACCTTCTGCCATGTTATCATGGACCATGATGTGGTGACATGCGTTTGGATCTCCTAGCCAGTTAAAACTGAAAAATGATTCTGTTCTGTTTGCCTCACTATTATTATAGCAGCAGAAAAATGGGCAGCTAGGTATTTTCAAGGGCTTTTTTCTTTCCAGTGTAGTGTGTTATTAATCTACATTCGTTCATCATATATTCCTTTTCACACATTAAAAAGTGGAAAGTTTACTCGAGACTATGCTGATTTATGAGTTAAGGCCCAGCTGAGTCCTAACCCTGGCCTGCCCCTGACCCCTTTACCATCTCATTTGTGCCACTTAACTTCTCCCCACTGTAAGACTCTTAATTTTACAGGGAACAGAACACTTCACGAAGACCTTTTTCACCTTGCCAGTAACTCTGGTTTGTCTGAATATACCAGCAATTTCATTTCAGATAACATCAGTCAGCTCATGGTATATAACAAAATATGCCAAAATTTAGTGGATTAAATAAACTTAACAAGTAGTTCCCATGACTCTACAAGCTCTCTGGGTGATTTCCCTAACCAAGGCTATTACACACGGCTCTTTCAATCTGTAGGTGGCTTGCTGAGCATGGTGTCACGTGCCTGTAATACCAGTACAGTACTCAGGAGGAAGAAACAGGAGGATTACTGCAAGGTCAAGGACAGTCTGAGCTACATGCTGAGTTTAAAGACAGCCTAAACTGTATAGGGAGATCTTGTCTCAAAAACAACAACAAAAAAGTAAATATAAAAGTTAAAGTTGAAATAAAACTGAAGGGCTGAGGAGATAGTTCAGTGGTCTAAAGGCCTACATGACAAGCACAAAGACATAGTTTTGATACCCAGTACTGCATGCCATGCTGGTCCCAGAAACCCAGGCGCACAGTGCCGGCCACTGAAACTAGGCATGGTGACCCACAGCTGTAATCCTTGTGCTGGAGAGGCTGAGACAGGAGGACCACTTTGAGATTAAGCTGTGCGGAGAGACCCTGTACCAAAAAAACAAATAAGTAATGTTTAAAACTCAAATAAATCTGAAGATAGTGCAGCTAAGACTAGAAGGCCTAAGAAAGCCTTACACAGTACTGGAAGGTACCAGGCTGCTTGGCCAGAGGCCTGCACTGAGATTTTTAATCTCTGTTCTATGTATCCCTTACCCTCCAGGAAGTAGGCCTTGTCTTCTTTATGGTATTCTTAGTATTTCAAAGGATAAAGGAAGGCCTCATGCACAAGTGGTTTTCAAGCTGCCTCTGCCTTCGCGTTTACAAATGTCTCATTGGTTACAACAAGTCAAATGTCCAAGCCCAGATTCAACAGCATACCTAACTGGGTGATGTTTCCAAAGTTTTGTGTCCAATTTACAACCTACCAAAGTCACTGGATAGGGCCTTCAAAGTGAGAAAATCTATTTTATATTTTAAAGTGGATTTTGCTGTGCTTATAAATACATCATTTGGATATCTTCCAACTTTAAAAACACTTTCAATCACTGGAACAAAATAAAGGATGCAGAAACAACTAAAGGCACGTTCAGCTATCTGATCTTTGACAAAGCTACCAAAAGCACACTGGAGGAAAGGCATTCTCTTTAATAAGTGATGCTGGGAAAATTGGCAGGCCACACACAAAGCATATATTTCTCACTGTGTATTAAATTAAAATTAAAGGAGATCAGAAGTCTAAATATTAAAACAGTCTGAGGTAAAATAAAATAATCAAGATTCTTCAAGACGTAGGCAATGACAATGATTTTTTTTTTTATTGTCTTTTTGGGGCAGGGTTTCACTGTGCAGTTTGGGCTGGCTGTGAGAGCACTTCTTGGCCTGGGCTGGTCATGAGCTCACAGTGGTCCTCCTGCCTCAGCCTCCTGCGTGCTGAGATTGTAAGGATGCGCCACCACACCCGACAGTAATGACTTTCTAAACAGAAGCTCAGTTGCACCAGAAATAGTGTAAAGAATCAGGCAATGGGATTATTTCCAACTGAAGGTTCTGTGCAGAAAAGGCAACAATCAGCGTAGGAAAGTTGCAACCTACGGAATGGGAGATTTGGCCACCTATTACAGATAACTATGTCTAGAATACAGAGAACACACAAAAAATTAATAAAAGACCCCCAATAAAAGAGCCAAAAACCAACATGAACATACAGTTCCTAGGAGTGGCTAATAAATATATGAAAAAATGTTCAGTATCTCTGACCATTAAAGAAATGCAAATTGAAACACTGAGATTCCACCTTTACTTGGAAAGAATGTCTGGCATCAAAACATCCCATGATGACAAATGTTGGCTAGGGTGTATAGGGAAAACGCATTCGCAGTAAATGATAGGAAATGTTAACAGTAACCTCTAAGAATACGTCAGAGTTAACAGAGAAGTGAGTAACAGAAACACAGGTGTGAAACCCAAGTAACTGGAGACTAAACACGAAGTTCTCCATCCTACAGGAGTCAAAGTGATGTCTCAAGAAGAAAGATCTGACTTTGTGAAAGCAAGTCAAAGCCCATCTTAATGAAATTTGTGGAATGCACCGCCGGCTCTGCTTCAAGGGAGATTCTTTTTTCTTTGGGAAAGAGTCTTGCTATGTAGTCTAAGCTGTCCTTGGACTCTCTTATGTGACCAGGACTGGCCTCAGCCTTGTGGCAATCCTCCTGCCTGCACCTCCTGAGTACTGGGATTATAGGCATACAGCGCCAAGAAGACTTCAAGGGAGATTTAAGCCATCAAATGCAGAAATTAGAGGAGAAGAGTGATCTAAAATGACCATTTAACACTTCACATTATGCAACCAGAAAGAAAGGACAAAGGCAAATGCAGACCAAGCACAGAAAAATGCTTAGAGAAAAATCAACAAAACATCAATCAGGTAATCAATCAAACCAACAGTAGCCAAATCAGGTTCTCTGTGAACAATAATATGATTGCAAACCTAAAGCCACATTTTAAAACTGCAAAAGGTGACAGACTAGAAATGAAAGCAAAATAATTATTGACAGTACACATTAAATAGAACCATAAAAGAATAATATGAAGAATTACATGATCAAAACTGGATAACTTAGATAAACTCAATGAATTCTTTGGGGAAAACAATCTACCAAAACAAACATACAAAAGAAATAAGCAATGTAAATAAGCCAGTATGCCCAACAAGCTGGTGAGCACCTCTGGTTCCACTGCTCCAGGTGCCAGCCCAGGGGAATCTCTATGGGTTTGGGTCCAGCCTGAATCACAAGGCGAGACCTTATCAAAAAAATTTAAAAAAGACTAATAATTACAGCCCCAAAAGAAAAGCTCATATATTCTATTGGCAGATTCTTCAAAATATTTAAGGAAAAACTCATAGCACTTCTCTACATTTTATTCCAGAAAGTAGAAGAAGGATAAACATCTAATTCAATCTGGAACCTATGTTAACTTTTTATTAAAACCAGACAAATATATTATTATAATTAAGAGAAATACATGCCAAGTATCATAATTATAAATGCAAAATTCCTCAACCAATAACCAGCAATTAAATTTCAAAACTGCATAAAAAGATCTAAACACCACAACCAACAGGAAATCACTGCAGGTACATAATGCTAGTTCAAAATACAAAAATCAGAGAGCCAGGCATAGTGGTATAGCCTGTGGTCCCAGCCTTCAGGAGGCTGAGGCAGGGGGATCTCCATGGGTTCAGGGCCAGCCCAGACTGAAGAGTGATGCCCTGCCTCCAAAATTTCCAAAATACTTAAGGTACAACAAGAGATTTTAATATAGTAGAAATCTTTTATAGGATACTATCAAGCTGAATACATGACATGTGCAACCATCAAAAACCATATAAAATCATCAAAAACCATATAAACCATATAAACCAGAGAAGGCCGAACTGTGATAGAAAGTATGGACTTCAACTAGTGAAAAAAAATACTTTAATTGCTATATTCCACTAAGGAACCTACATTAGTTATCAAAAGCTCTATAACTGGTCTTTCTGAATAACACATTGGCACAAAAGCCACCAGTTGAGCTATATGATGTGTAGGAGAAGACAGAAGGCAAAGGTAAAGAGAATGAGTATATGTGAACAACGTGAGGGGACCAGGGACCAGGTCAAGGTAAGCTTCCAAAATAGCTCAGGCTGAGCCAAAACCTACCACCTTCACAATCTTCCCAGATGGCCCTGGTAATGAAGGCTGAAGAATTTAAGCTAGTGGCAAGAACTAGTAGTGCTTGTGCCAGAAGAATCTACATAAAGAGATCAATGTCTTAATTCAGGCATCCTATAGCACAGCATGGTGTATCCAAATCTAAGAGAAAAAAGACTGAAAAATAAAAGGTAGACACACTATGCATCTTCCATCACTTTCCTCTGTGGCCCCATAATCTATATCTGATATACAAAATAGGATAGATATACAACTACTTTCTCTTAGTTCATTGAAAAGAAAGGTTTGTACTAATAGTATTCAGACAAGATATCATGTCTGCATCTTGTATTCTGGACAACCACTACGAAGACAACAATATGAAATGTGTTAATTATTAATTTATTGCAGGTGGGGGTGGGTGGGGACCAAAACTAACTTTATTGTAGCAAGCACACACATGCTGCAGTTAAGAAATCTAACGGCAGTGACCCCACGCCAAAACAGGGACTGCCAGACTCAACCTCAGCACGGAAACTCAGATGAGCCCAACCTACCTGCCAACACCTCACAGGGGACTCACCTGGGCGGACTGTGCTGGCGCTATCAGGCACTGGGTCCTGTGGCATGTGCGGCAGGCACAGAACGTTTTGGCACACCATCGGTCTCACCTCGAAACCTGATTTGCAGAACACCAGCTAGCAAAGTTGATACTTTCGGAGGAAATAGGCAATGGAGAAGTCAGGGCTTAAGCTGCTCGGTCATCAGCGTGGTCAGGACACAGCACTGCAAGTCTCTGTATCACACACACACAGGGCCTCACACCTGCACGTACTGAATGCGTGTGGTTGTTCACCATGGGGGCCAGACCCAGGAAGGAACTCTACTAACTGGTATTTTCATGTCCAGCCTTGGAGTGGTTTTGTACAGAACAACAGAGACAATTTAAGTGCCCAAAAGACGTAGAGCGGGAAATGATGTATGTGGGTTCCGAAAATCCTCGAGCATAAGGACAACCTGAGAATCTTGTCCTTGCCATCCAGTCCCAGTGCCCAGCAGGGCCGTCGTGGGCCTGGGGGCTTGGTGGCCCCATGTTGCTGCCACTGGAGCTCATCTACTTTCCAGAGAGAGTGAGTGCCACTCTCATGCCACGTAGTGGTACTGATTCAGACTGTCTTTGTCTCACTCCATACAGTCTCTGTCTGTGAGGATGCTATCCTGTTTTTCAAATCACCAGGCTTTAGTAGAAACTTGAGCTGATTGTACAGCTCAGAGCCCAGGAGGTTGTGACCCAGAGTCTTTCTCATCTTCATTATTCTGAAGTACCAATCTGGTACTGTCTGTCCTGAACCACTCTCTCTGTTGGGCTAACTTGTTCTTCAATGGTTTCCTTCATCTGAATTTGGTTGCTCTTTATCCTAACTGACTTGCACTTGAAGTCCCCATTGAAGATGAATTTGTCTCCATCTTCCACTTCCTTCCCTTTTTGGCTCTTGATCAGAACACGTGCTTCCCTACAGGCCCGCACATGCAGCGTCCGTCTCAGCTCACTGTCCTCGATCGCTGCAGTCATTCTGACGTCCTCCAGGTTGAAGCCATCTCCTTCACTGAACATGAGCTGCATCAAGGTCTGGAAGAGGGACACCCGGATCTCCTTTTTTCCCTCGCTAACCTCCACCTTCAGAATGCCTTGGCCCAGCGCTGTCTGCCACTGGAGCATCCAACTGCTGTGCTTGCCCATGTAGAAGTTTTTGAACACCTCCGGCAGCCTGACCATCTTGAGGGGCGGGTGTACCTCCATTGGTGTGTATGTAGACCAGTAGCTGATGGTGAGGATGTTCACCATGAGATCGATGGGGCCCAGGGCACTCAGGTTCTGCATGCGCTGCTTGAAGTGCACCATGATGTCCATGGAAAGCTCCGTGTCCTTGAACATGCCCTCCAGCTTGCTGGCTTAAGAGGCTCCACACTTGCACTTGCGCTTCTGCTTGGACAGCATGGACTTCTCTGCATCCACTGAGGCATTTTTCCCAACAGGGAGTCTTTTTGCCAAATCTTTCTTATAAAATGCTTCTAATCTGTCTTTAGTATGGATGAATCTGGACAGGATCATGATCTTGTCCAGGACCTGCTCCAGCTTCTCATCGGTTGTTCCTTGTTGCCTGCTTGTAACTTGAAGTCAACATGCTTGGCGATCAGCTCCGCAGGCTTGTGGGGCCTCTTGTTGATGAAGGCCTCAAAGGACTCCTTCATCAGGTGGACAAAGTGCTCCATCCTCTGGAAGCTCACCTGCACCATGTGGTACGCCCTGTCCTTGAACTCTAGCAGGTCCTAGACCATGTCTTTATCTTTCTCAGGATTGATGACAGTTGTTGTCCCAAAAGTCTTGCTGTACTTGCTCCAGTGTAGCAGCCGCGCCTGTTGCCCACCTCGCACTGGGCTGAAGAGCTGGTACATCTGTGTGAGGTCAGATACCCAATTATCATCCAGCAGGTGGTCCAGCCCTTTCTGCAGAATGGCCATTAAATGCTCTGTTGACAACTGTTTCTCCACAAAGGCAATCAGTGGCTTCAGTGTGCTATGGTCCACATAGGTGATGACACGCTCCCCCTCTTCCTCCAGGCACTTGCTCATGTGATATTCTGGAACTTCACATGCCTGCATCAGTCTTTGGCCTTCTGAAGCATATAAACAGTCTCTTCCAAAAATTTCACTTCAAATGAGTCTTTACACACCTGGAGATCTGAGGGCATGTTCAGCAGGCCGCTCAGCAGGCTCCTGTCCACAGCCTCCCTGCTCTGCCCTCGCTTGATTAGCAGCAGGGTCCCATCAGGGGTCTTACTCTGTGCCATCTTGTCACTGATGATGTGGTTTCTAAAGAGCTCCAGCCCCATGTCTCAGATGGAAGGGAGCATGGAGTTCTGCAGGACATATCTGTGGTCGAGGAACAGGAAAATGCTCCTGACCATGATCATCTATCTGCAGTGAACTTGCCAGCACGAATTGATCTTCTTTAAGAACAAGATGTTGTTGAGTCTTCTTGGAAGGGAGGCTCTGGGCCTGGACATAGTCCTCGTAGACCTGGCGCAGCTATCTGTACAGTGTTGGGGAGGCTTTGTGAGAGCACAAGGTCTCCACAGCCTGGTACAGCTCTTCTAGGCTGCACCTGATGGACTTGCTGCCCTGGATGGCCCAGACCACCTTGTGCAGCTTCTGCCATGTGTCCTGCATATAGTTGTCTGACAGCTGAAGCCTGTCTCAGAAGTTCTTGATAACTAGATTCCTGGAGCCACCCACATACCCTGGCTTGGCCAAGCCACCACCAGCGCTGTGGGGTTGGTGTAGCAGTTGGTGTGGCCCACGAGCACGGAGACGTTGCCCTTCCATGGGCCATCTGCAATGTATTAATTATTGTAACTGTCCTACTAACCTGTTTTGAAACTGTCTCATGACTATTTTTTCACTAAAATTACTAAGAATAATAAATAAAAGAAAAATAAGAGGTAGAGTAAAAAATGTCTTAATTATAGAGGGCTCCTATCATAGCATTCCATTGATCTGTTAGATATTACCAAGAGGCATTCATTGACCAGTCATGGGGCAAGTGCAGATGCAATAATCAAAGACAAACATCGTTGCCAAAGTTCTGATCTATTTATAGCACAGTCTCAGTCAATGGCTGAAGACCTTGAGACTAACCTTCCCTCCTGGGATAGAAAAGGCAGGTGAAACCTAAGCTCACAGAGGAGCTGAGGGGACCCCACGGCATTCAGGAATGAGATGTGCAGGTTGCAGAACTGAGCCATAGCCTCACTCAATAAAATGGGGCCATGCAGCTAAAACTGGGAAAAACCAAAGCTATAACATGGGACTGAACATTTAGGACTCACCCTAGGGATGTCACACTGTACAGGTACAAAGCATTTTGTATTTTACTGTTGCTGAACTTTAGTGAACTCCTCCTCCCCTTAAGTTTGAGTCAGTTATTCGGTGAGTTTGGACTCTGGGTCTGAAAATTGGCCAGAGCAGATAGGAGCTGAGAGGCCACTTATACTGCCTTTATCTCAGATCTGTTTACCTTTTATAAATTCAACAAAGTTGTGGTTCTGAGCATTGACTACTGAGACAGGCCTGTTTATAGGCTCCATCATTCTCAGTTATGGTCTTCGTGACATGGACTTTTTGCTTCACTTTTTCATTAATCAACCTCTACAAAATATTCACCATAATCACTCCTCCCTAGAAGGCTGTTGAAAAAAATTACTGAGTCAAGTCAAGGGAGACAGAGGGCAGAGACTAGTACCTGATGACTGGTAATTTCCAGATAGTTGCCTTGAAGAATGTCTTCCCTCTGCTCACAGCCCACATTTATCATGATGTCTAAGAGAACAGCAAGAACAGATATCCTTCACCCAGACTCTGAGCTTTGTCCTTTGTACCTTTGTGTTCATCTAAATCTTTATTAATATTGAGCAGTCTTAGTCAGAGACTCTGAAAGTGGAGTTGTGTAGTAATTCCTACTGACGTGCTTTTCTTTGTTCCTGCCAGTTCTAGCCAAGTCTATCACTAAAAAGTGAGGAGAAAAAGAAATACATAAGCACGAAGTTTTGAAAACATTGAGAGAAACTTTCTGATTCCTCTTCCAAGAAGAATAGTCAAGGACAATATATCATCTTTTAGACAGCAGAACGCAGTCATTAAAATGTAGCATGAAAATATTGCAAATTGTAGTTTGCAAAAGTTGCAAACAACATAGTTCAGCTTTTAAAAGAAAGAGTAATGCATTCTTAACTTCACAGATCTTTATATCCTGATTTTTCTTTGAAGATTACACATCTTCACTTGTTTGCCTAAAGAGATTTAGATCTTCATCAGATATGCACAACTGACCAAATAAAGCAGAACACCTAAAGCATCTCATGGAACGAGACCATCTGCTGTACGTCTGTCCCTAAATCCTCCTTTAGAACATCTCTGTCTTTTTCTAAGTTTACCTACAGCTCAATGATCTATTCACGAATCTTCTCTCATTTGTCAAATGTAGATATCAATTCAGAAAGTAATAGGTTTTGAGAGTTAAACAGTATAAAAATTAAATAATATATAGTAAAATCTTCGTAGACTTTAGAATAGCACATGGGTAGAAAGTATTATCCACTTTTGCACTATTCTCTGAATTTGTGTATTTCTCCAGAGAAAACATATTTATGCTCTTTGACACCTCTTCTATCTTTATATGCTGTGTGGCAAGAGCTAGACCTCACACAAAAAGCAGACATACAACTTCCTGAATTGATACTTACATTTGACCACTGAGAGAAGTAAGGCTTATGTTCAGACCATTGACCTTCTCAGGGCCATAATGACAGTTAAGAATAGACACTTAGACTGATAGAAGTTTGGTGGGGATTTTTCTGATTCTATGTCCCATGCTTCTCCTACTAAATCACTTTTACACTCAGTCTTTTGGAAAGGAGAAACAGAGTCCAACCCAAAGTCCAGTTGGACTGAAATAGACACGCATTTTGGAAATCCTGAGAAAAGAAATAGATGTAAGTACAGGATTGCTATATGGCAGTCAGATTCAGGGTGTTCCCTGAATCTGAAGCCCCTAGATCTGACTAGTGCTGAGGGTAACCCTACCACTAAAGAGACTTAGTGTAATGTAGAAACTAGCATGAGCATTTGTATTACTCATTCTTGAGTGCATGATAACCCAGAGTGAGGTACAAAAACATTTATTCTAGTTTCAAAGTCATCTGTGATTGCTTCTCTCACTACTAGAATCTGTGTAACAGGCTTGTCATATTCCTTTCACATACACTACAGAAAATTTTACCCACTTCTCTTTACATTTGTTTTTGCAACTTGGAAAATGTCTTTCAGCCATGTGTAGATGTATGCTCCTGTAGGTACAGAAACTTGGGAAACTGAGGCAGGAAGTCAGCCCAGGCAAGATAACAAGAGTTCCTATCTAATTATTCTTTAAAATTTTATTTCTTTAATGGGGCTGGAAGTATAGCTTAATGGTACAGCACTTATCTAGCATATAGGAGACCCCACACTTGACCACTGAAGCCACAGAAAAACTGTAGAAGTGATTTAGCAAATATCACAGAAATTATAACAATTCAAACCTATAATGTAACACTCAAATTGTGTGTCTTGTTATTTAAATGATAGTGACCAATTGTATCCTAAAGCACACTAGTTTGTCAGATACTTATCAGGACACCCCCACTTATAAGTGCCATCTGCTTCCCAAGACCTTCCCTGTGGAGGCTTCAGTGTTCTTCTAGAAGAAACAATCAGATCAAAGACAAGACACTTACCTATGTGTTCACTTTGTTTTGACTCACGCCTTCAAAGGAAAGTGCATCAGATCATATGTCCCTTTTCTCTCACTCAAAACAAACAACTAGCTGTGCATGGTGGTATATGCCTATAATCTCAACACTTGGGAGGATGAAGCAGGAGGATTAGTGTGAGTTCGAGACCAGCCTGGGCTACAAAAGTGAGCTCAAGGCAACCCTCAACTGCATAGTGAGGCTCTGTCTCAAAAAGAGAAAAAAAAAAGAACAACTATATGTTTTCAAGATCTTCCTCTGGAAAAAAAGAAAGTTAAAACAAAAACATAGGGGTGTTCTGTGGGTAATTTGTAGATTGAATCATTCAATTCCATCATTTTGTAAAAGAAGAAAATTAGGGCAGTTTAAATAATAAGTAATAAGGAATCACTCTTCATGCAGAAAACTATTATGCTTGAAATGGTGTTTCAGAAAAAATACTATAAGACATCAATTAGAAAAGAAATAAACAGGAGCTGGGGAGATGGCTCCGAGGCACAAGTGCCTGCTGGGCAAGTGCAAGGTCGTGAGTTTGAACCCCGGTCCCACAAAAACAAAAAAAAACAAAAAAAAAAAAAAAAGAAAAGAAATAAACAGCTAAAATGCAACTGCAACAACTCAAGGGTGAGACTGTGAAATGTGGAATTCAGGGCAAGTCGGAGGAGCCACAGTAAGTGTGAAAAAGTAAAAGGGCACTGAAGTGCAGAAATGATACCATGATAAATGATATCCCTTGGGGCACCACCAGCACATAACACCGCTGTGTATGAGTAACTGGACGTGAAGTTACTGAGACCACAAGTTTATACTGTAAGAGTTTGCAAAATGTCTTTTATATGTCACTACACTAGACACTATGAGTATCACCAAGAACATGAGAAAAAAACCTGTTATAAATCTAAGTCCACTTACTCAACATTTGAAAGGTCATGTGTTGGAGGCAAGAAAAATTTTTATTCAGAATACCAGCAAAATGACAAGACTGTGAGTCAATGCTATTGGGGTTGGATACATCTTCACATACCCTAAATGCTGAGGTCCTTCGCCCTGAGGTTGGGGAAGGAAGGAAGATTTAAGATTTAATCAAACAGTGATGACTGACAATTTTTAGGTAATGCCTTGTGGTCTAGAGAAGGACACTAGGAAACCTGTTGATTAATATGTACATAATCATAAGGGCTCGATTGATATGTACATAATCACAAGGCCCCTGTAGATCTTTTTTTTTTTTTTTAAAGAATAAAACATAATACAAAAAATCATTAGAGAGGTCAGCCAGGCACACGGACCAAGGTTTGATCCTGGGCATGTCATGCTGGCCCCTCCCCTATGGCACACTGAGACACCGAGTAAGACTGGGCACAGTGGTGCATGTGTATAATCCCAGCATTTGAGAGGCTGAAAATAGGAGGATCATTATGAGTCCAATCTGTGTAGTGATACCCTGTAGACCCTGTGCTAAACACATTTTTTAAAAAAATTGTTAGAAACAATACAGAATTTCGTGAAACAAAATAATAGGAATTCAGCAATGGTTGTTATATTACATAATGTTGTCTTCAAATTAGTTGTTTACATTACCAGATATAATGATGCAAAATTGGTTTTAAAAAGTTATGTGAAATTAAAAAGGAGAAAACATGTAAGCATTAACTGCTTCATGGAAAATACCTTACTTACTTTCATATTGGCGTCCTTGGTCTCGAAACAAAAAGAAGGAAATTAGGTAAATTCAGGGCAGATCAGTGTTGTATTATCATCTAATTGTTAAAATCTCAGACAAAAATACTCTTTAACCTATCATTTGTCCAAGTATGTACTATCAGTTCTGTACATTCCTTAAAAGGATAGCATGTCTACATGCAGAGCTGAGCTACCAAAAGTTAAACCAACAAAGAAGACAGATACAACATTCAGTCATAAGTGCCAGGTTTTTTTCATCCAAGAAAAGCTCAGAAAAAGTGGGTTTCAATGTCCTGAAGAGTCACCTCGGAGATGACTGTCATCATAACCCACAAGTCAGAAGTGACATGTATGACAATTTAGGGGAGCCCTTACATTGTTCAGCTTCATGACATCCAAGATTTAATACCTTTTAAAGTCAAGCCACAAGGCTTGTTTAGATTTTTTTCTCAATCACAAGCACTGGCATTGGGGTATTTATGAAAAAACACAAAGAATAAATGAGTCTCCTAATCTCTTCACAGAGTAACTGTCAGTGTCTATGAATAAGGAACTGATAAGGAAATGGGATAAAATTTTAGCTAGATTGTGAGCTTCCAGGTATAAAAGAGGAAGATGGCTATTTCCTTACTCCCACCTTCCAAATCTTGCCTACTGGATTTTGTAGCCCAGATTAACCCAGAATTATGCAGGTTATGATTTTTCTCATCTGCCAGCTCAGCTGGATGGAAGGGGCAGCAGCCAGGCCAGCTGTACCTTAACCCTCGATTAGTATCCCAGACTCTTGGATCAGGGGCTTGTTCAACTCTAGATCCTGATTCACCTATAAGATAGCCCAGTACCAAGCATGGAGGGTTACAGACACAAAGACACTGACATGAGTTCCAGTTCATTCTTGTACTTCACATCTTATCACTTCCTACTTTCCCTGTTTCCCAACTATCTGCCCTCTTCAGATATCTACTCTATAGATTCAAGCACAGACCTCAGAGAGAGAAACAGTGGCCTTCCAGAGACTGGTTAACTACTACAGTAGCGTAAAGTGAACTCTCTACTTAGACACACTGATACGTGAACTGATATATATATATCACTGATTCTGTTTCTTCGATCAAACTGACTAAAGGCGCACATTATTCTTATAACACGGTCTGTTTATCTCTGTCTCCACAGTGTCAAATACACTGCTTAACATAGCAAGTCCTAGAGAGAAAATATTTTCTCAGGCTTTCAAGTAGAGCAAACTGGTCAAGCAATGGCCATGACTCATTCAGACAGCTGACACTGACAAAAGTTCTACAAAATGCTGTTCATGGTCTCCAGGTAAATCCTGAGGGGACTTGACTGACCTTGTAAGATACAAAAGTTACATGTTTTATTATATAGGCCTTACTTTAACCTGGTTTTAACCACCCAGCAGAAAAGTTTAACCATGAAGCATAATAAATAAAGCCAGATTAGTATACTGAACTGTAAAAGGCTCAAGTCAGCAGCTTCCAAGACTGCCAGTTCTGTTTTAACCCACTACTATTATGGAATATTAGACTACATATATAACTACTTTCTCTTGGTTCAATGAGAAGAAATATTTGTACCAATAGTGTTTAGAATATTTATGTCTGCATCTTGTACTCTGAACAACTACTATGAAGACAACAATATGCATTGTACAGATTATTGTGGTTGTCCTGCTGACATGTTTTGGAACTGTCTCATTGCTATTTCTTTCTTATTCAAATTAATAAACTTTAAAAAAATAAAGAAATAGCTGCACTTATCTCATGGCAAAAAAAGTATAGCAAGTGCCCCCCCCAAAATTATTTATTTGTCAAACTTCTCAGCATTAGACACAATCAAAATATTTAAAATGCAAGTGTCACAAAAAAAGAAATAAATAGTGAATGATATTTCTTGTTGACTTGTTAGTAGTAAGAGAAATTTTCTAAGGAAAAATGTATGCCTCAATCTTGTCAGTATATATATATATATATATATATATACATATATATATGTATATAGATACATATATATATATATATGTATCTATATATATGTTAGTAATATCTAGTTCCTTGACATAAAACAAAATTCCTAAAATGTAAATTATGGTGCATTTTTATTTACTATTAGTCTAATGAAGCATATAGGAAGCTTTTTGAAATTGGCAACAGCTTCAGACAAAAATTGTTATTTATAGAGGAAAAATAGCAAACTCACTTGAAATGGGTAATATTCTTAATTTATAGCTAGAATACTTTTATATTTTAATTTTCAAAGATAATAAAATGCACACATTTATTTATCATATTGGTGAATGCAAAGTTGAAATGATCCAAACCAAATTTCTGTTAACTGAATACTTACCAGGAAGATATAAATTTGTACCTATATTAAAAATTATACACAGCAGTGTTGGCCTGAGAAGTCTTTCTCTGATTTATAATTACCGTGTTATATAGTGACTTGACAGAAGTGATAACTGTAACTGAATACCAATGATTTAGGCAGCTGAGAACTGAGACATAATCAAGGGAACAGGGAAGCCATGAGACTTTGCAGTACAGAAAATGAAAGAACTTGGCCGTTAAGGTAGGACACAGAATCTACACTGTCACTGGAAGGAGAATGCAGAACTTGTAAAGATGAGAAAGAAGTAAAAATGATGCAACTCTAGATTAAATATTATGAGGCATAGAGACTGGATTATTCAACTTTACTGTCCACTTTCTCTTCTGTTTGTTTCTCACACTAGACTGGTCTCCAAAGCCACATTTATATTTATACCTTTGCCTTAAACCACCAGCCACTGCTGTACTTCCTTGTATCCAGACCAAAGCTCTCTAAAGTTAAAGCAGCTGGGGCCCAGCGGGATGGCTCAGTGGTCTAAAGTGCCTGCTTGGGAAAGCTTGGGCTGCTTCAGGGACCACGGTTCGATCCCCAGCACCACATGCTGCGCGAGCCCTGCCCTCGGGGTGGGCTGAGCCAGCCATAAAATGAGTGAATAAACAAAGGTTCTGAAACAAGAAAAAAATAATAATAATAAAAATAAAGTTAAAGCAGCAACCCCACAACACTCTCCACACATCATTACATGGATGATCACTGCATCTTAAATACAGCATGTTTAGAATTTCTTCTCCTTTCCTATATTCTTTTATTCTTGTTATGGTCTGTGTCAGATTGTCACCCCAAAACCTCATGCAGTCATTAGGGTAGCTTCTAGACTTTGTGATTAATTCATGATCTAATGCTGGGTTTCTGGTGTGAGTGATACACCAGCCCTGGAGTAGGTAATCTGTATACATTATCAAGAGGGGAACAAGACTTTTTATTTGACACAGTCACTGCTCCTCCCTTTGCTGTTTTCCACCACCACAAACTGCTTCCCTCTGCCATGTGTCACTCTGCCTTGGAACTGACCAAGTTGGGACTGAAACCTATACTCACTGTGAGCTAAATAAAGCTTTTCTTCCTTAATTTGGGGCATGTGGTGTTTTATCCCAGCAATGAGAATAAAAGTAAGTAACATAGAATTCAGTACCAGGAGTAGAGTCCTTTCTATGATTATATCAAACCATGTTGTTCAAGAGCCTTTGAGAATAGCTAATGGGAAGAGATAGGAAAGATTTGGAGATGGTGCCTGAAAGAGGTTTTGAAACACCTTTGGCTATCCTGTATGGGACATTCTGGTCAGAGCTCAGAAAACCAGAATGCTGATAGAAATTATGCCCTTAGAGACCAGGCTGGAAAGGACTACATTGGTTGTTGGACTACAGATGATGGCTTGGGAGGCAATATATCTGTATTGTGCTCATGTTTAGAGATTTTGTCAGACACTAAGATTAGGCATGGAAGACTGATTAATCTTACAAAAGAAATTTCAAGGCAGTCAAATGTTGAAGCAGTGACACAGCTATTGTTTAGGGACATTTAGTCAGATTTATGTTGAGACTCAAGAACAAGGAACACAGCAGTATGATTTAAAATGTTGTGGGTTTTACCAGAAAGGAAATGTCAATAAAGCAAAAATAGAGCTGAGAGGATATCCATTGCAGAGGAAAAAAAAAACCCAAACAAATAACAAAGATAGCCTGATGCTATCACAAGAAGCAGCAAATATCCTCCCTTTGCAACCTCAAAACTGCAAAACTAACAAATTTTGCTTTGAAGAAAAAGTCACAGAGTGCAAGAATGGTGGCAGGAGCAACACCACATTCCACAGTGGAGGTATTAAAAAACATTTCTTCCTCAGAATCAGGATCAGAGTGATTTAAAAAAAATCCAGGTATTTGACTCCTACAATCAAGAGAAAAAAAAAAAAAACTGGATACTGCTCCAGCTGGCATAAGACCTTGGCATCATCCAGGTGGCACCGGTTTTAAGCACATGCAAAATGCAATAGTTCTGAGGTTTAAAAAGATTCTGTCTACATTTAACAAGAACACCTGGGAAATCAGACAATGTTCCTCTGAGAGAGCTGTGTGTAATGCTTTTAGTATATTTTAAAAAATCTATGGCACAGTGGAGACCTCAAAAGTTTGGAAAAAGCCAAATAATATAGCTCATCTAAAGAAAGTTGCAAGGAAAGAGCAAAGCTGGTCAAAGAGAACAGCGATAGAAGTGGCCTTACAATTTGCCACACATTGTTTTGGATATTCCACATAGAACAACAGAACTTAAGGTCTGTCCTTCTGGATTTTGGACTTGGTTTCGTCCCAATGCTTCATACCTTACTATTTGTACCTTTTGAAATGGTAATTACTTTTCTTGTGCCATCGAATGTTGGAAGTGTTTAACTTTTCATTTGTACAGCTAAGAGTTTGCCTTAGATGTTTGGGAAGACTTAAGACTTACACTTTTCAGCAACACGAAAACTATTAGGACATTGGCATCTCTCAGAGATAGAATAAATGTCTTTCTCATAAAGGGATGTTCATGAATCTTTGGGAGAGTGAGGGGTAGAATGTTATGGTTTGTGTCTAGTTGTTCCCCTAAGGCCTCATGCAGTCACTGGGGCAAGCTTCTAGAGTATGCAAATAATTCATGATCCAATGCTGGGATTATGAGTCTCAGTGCTACTCTAACCCTGGGTTGGATAATCTATATTACAATGTTAGGAAGAGAGAGAGAGAGAGGTTTACCTCTGCTGCCACAACTGCTAGCCCTCCTTTAGCTCTTTTATATAATATAGACAAATTAGATATGGAAGTTGAAAGGTTGAAGTGCGACTAAACCAAAACTGTGAAATATTTAGATATAAATATAATAAAAGAAATTTATGATTTGTATGTAACAGCTCTTTGCTGTTCTGCAACCATGAAAGGTTGATGGTTGCCATATAGCACTCTGTCCTGAAGCCAGCTGACTATGGACTGAAACCCCAGTAATTGTGAGCTAAATGCACCTTTGTTCCCTTAATTTTGGATGTTGGTTATTTTGTCACAGGAATGAGAGAAAAGTAATTAAGATATTCATCAAATAAATCTGTAAAATGAGAGCAATGAGATTAAAAATTACAGTGAATGTATGATTTTTTTTTAAATTTTGTTACAGTCAAGACACAGTACCATCAAAACATTTCCTCTTGTTTCAAATATATTATCTCATCATTCTTGTCATTTTCCGCAGACAAATGACTACTATCTAAGAAAGGAAAAATTTTTTAAATAGTAGTTTCTCAAAAAGGTTTGTGTGAATATCAGTTGGAGAATATTTTATGCCCACATCTCATACTCTAAGTACTTTAAAGATAAAAATACACAATGTATTAATCATTGTTAGCCTCCTTCTATATTGTTATAAAATTTTGTCTTACATTTTTCTTATAAAATGAAAAATAGATACATTGACCAAAGGAATAGAATAAAGGGGACAGAAATTTTAAATTTAAAAAGTCGTACCAACCAAATTTAATGATCTTGTCCACAAATGAGCACCGGAAATAGACACTTCTCAGAAGTGTATAAATGGCAAGTAAATATAATAAAAAAGGTCAACATCAATGATCATTTGAGAAATTCAAATTAAAATAGCGCTAAGATTCCATCTCACTTCAGAAAGATTGGCTATTATCAAGAAAACAACCAATAAGCTAATGCTGGTGGAACAGTGGGGAAAAGGGAACCTTTCTCTACTGTTTGTGGGAGTGCAGACTGGCACAACTACTATGGAAATCAGGGTAGAAATTTCTTTAAAAGCTAGTATTATAAGTGCCATTTAATCCAGTTATTCCCTTTCTTGGTATCTTCCCAAATAGTTGAAAGCATCATACCACAGTGTTGTATGAGCATCCATGTTTATAGAAGCATAGTTTGTAATCACCAAATTATGGAAACAGCCCAAAATGTCCACCAATATGTAAATATATAAATAAGATCTAGGGATATTTTTATATAATGGAGTACTACTTTGCCATAAAGAATGACAAGCTTGAAGTATTCCTTGGTAGATCCCTTTGAGATCATGCTCTTAGCTGAAATAAATTAGACACATGTGTAAATGCTGCACTGTTCCTCTGACATGAGAAATCAAACTGTAAAAAAAAGGTCAGAATGTATATAGGCATTGCGCAAACTGGGAGGGGGAAAAGAGAGGGCAGAGGAGGTAAGGAAAGAAGAGAGAAGTACAACAAAATGGGAAAAGAAGGAAAAAGTGGAAGCAAAGCTTTAGTAAATGCAGAGTGATAGAAGGGAAGACAAGGGAATGGAGAAAAAAAGAATGAAGTTATACCTTGTACAGGTAGAAATTCTCTAAGATGCTTATGATCCTTGTGGATAGCTAAATTATACCAACAAAATATGCTTTGAAAGACAATCTGGAGTGAAAAATGACAATTAAGATGGTCTTAGTTAACAAGAAATGAATAGTCTGGTGCAGCAACCTGCAGCTCTAGTCATAGGAAGGAATTACCAGAAGAATGAGTATATTGGTATTTACAAATATATATATTTGGGGAGAACAGATATTTAGGAATAATAAAACTTCCAATCCATGAACATAATATGTCTCAATTAGGACATCGATTTTTTCATCAGTGATTTTTAGTTTCTACATGCAAATCATAAAATCTTTATTATATTTATATCAAAATATTTCATAGTTTTGGTTTAGTTGCACTTCAACCTTCCAATTTCTACATCTAATTTTTCTATATCATAAAAATAACATTGTTATAAGTCAAGCCTACATCCATAAAGACCATATTGTAGGTTCTAAGAACATAAAAGAGTAAGTAAAATCCAAAAGGTAGAAATGGATGCTGTGAAAGGGAAAGAAACTGTTCAAAGGGGGGGAACAGTGGGATTGTGGGAGAAAGGAAGGAAAGAAAGAAAGAAAGAAAGAAAGAAAGAAAGAAAGAAAGAAAGAAAGAAAGAAAGAAAGAAAGAAAGAAAGGAAGGAAGGAAGGAAGGAAAATATGTGTATACACAGGATGGCTTGGATAATTATACTGCTGATTTTTTTTTTAATTTTATTTATTTATTTTTTTCTTGTTTCAGAATCTTTATTTGTTTATTCACTCATTTTTATGGCCGGCTCAGCCCGCCCCGAGGGCAGGGCTGGCGCAGCATGTGGTGCTGGGGATCGAACCGCGGTCCCTGAAGCCGCCCAAGCTTTTCCAAGCAGGCGCTTTAGACCACTGAGCCATCCCACCAGGCCCCACACTGCTGATTTCTAGTGGTCCACTGAAATGAACAGGTAGTACTTGTTTCTTTTCTTCTTTCCAATTTTTTTTTTTTTACCGTTTCTGTATGCTTATATCTGGTAATCTGAACAACTAATTTGAAGGCAACAATATGTAATATAGCAACCATTGTTGAATTCCTATCATCTTGTTTAAATTCTTTATCATTTCTAATGTTTATTATTTTTATTCTCATTTAAAAATTTTAAAGAAGAAAAAATAAAGATATATGCCAATAAAAATAAGATTTTTGTGGTGATCTGGTGTCCTACATCCTTACAAAATTTAAGTATTATATTATTGGCTTAGTTTACAGATTAGGAATTTTAATAGATACATGGATGTTTTAGGAGGCTAGTGTCTTAGAGTCAAAAAATAAATTGATTCAGAGATTATTTCTGATCTCATTTCCTATATATCATTTTGCATTTTTTCTTTATTTCATACACTATTAATTCAGAGGTTTCAACTGTGTGATTCCCAATTTCTTTTATGCTAGTGTCTCCTGCATTTGTTCTTGGTTGACTTAGGGCCTGAGACTGCATTTTGCTCCTCTCTTTGTTGTTTTGTATAGCACTGTCCTCTGACCTTTGGTGTAGAGCTTTGGTGGAGTCATAACCTTAGCACCTACTGAAATTCTTACCCAAGACAGATTATATGGTTAACACAGTTATAGTTTTGTATTTACAGAACTACAATTATGAACATTAATGATAGGTAGTGATATTTAGCAGCTGACAAACTTTTTTAACTAATGGGTTTGTATTTTAGAGAGTAAGAGCAAACATTATATCTGTGTAGCTAAGCAGATATTAAATTGGGAATTTGTATTTAAATTAGTTCTCTTAAGTTCTATCTGATCACCTCCCCGTGATGTATCTGGGGATTTCCCGGCAGATTAGTTCATCTCGGTTATCTATTGCCCCCCCCCAGTCAAGAGATAAAGAGAAAGAATGCTCTCATAGATCAAGGTCTAGTAAAGTGTCTCAGCTTAGCAGGTCTGGCTCTACCAAATTTGAACTCTGCCTGGCTTGTGTCTGGCTGCTGTGTTCAGCTTCTTCCTGCTGCAGCCCATGGAAGTGAATCCACTATGACCCCCTGGCAAGATATTTGCTCCTGGATTAGGTGAGTGGTTCTGGCCCCTAGTCTCTCTGCAGGGACTTCAGCTGGAGAGTTTCACACCAGGCCTATCCGATGGAAGAGGTTCCCATGAATGAGCGGATGGTCCCCCACACATACATATATACATACACACATATACATACACACACACACACACATACACACACACACAGAGGCCAGTCCTGGACTAGGACTGGAGGGGTCCCAAGAAGAGGGTGGAAGATCTCCACACACATACACACACACCAGGCCTGGGCTTGGGCTGGAGGGGTCATGAGATCATGGCAGAAGGTCTCACTCACACAACAAGCCTGAGCTGGGTCTTGGAAGCATAAATTGGATTTGAATGCTACCTCTCTCACTTACCAGATAACCTAAGTTGGAATGTAAGAGTGAATGATTTTGTCACAGGCTGTCATGAGGTATAAAGAGATAATATGTGAAAGAGCCTGGGACAAAGGCTATTACCTAAGAGCTGTTTATACACTGCCATCGCTATTCTTTAATTTTGCCTCTGGGTTTTGTAATACTTCCAGACCTCAAATTCCTCTTCTGTAAAAATGGACACAAATTACAATGTTCACTATACAGTGTCTTCAGGATTATTACATTAAGAATTCAAGTGGGCCATTTTGAAGATGCCAGCACACATGTAAATATTAGCTACTATCATCATTGTCAATTGTCATTACTCAAGTGCTAGTTCACTGTATTATTTATTTACCGCTTCATAAAAATCACTTGAAAATTTTGTGGATAGAGACAAAAGCTACTTATTTTTTCAAAATTCTGCATACGGGCTAAGCTGTATTTCATTGGCTGGAGCAGCTCAGATGAGACTGGAGGGCTCACTCTGCTTGGGGTCTTCATGTATGCAGCAGAATGGCCAGGACGAGTCTTAGTCTCTCTATTTAATCTCACGTCACAGAGTCTTTGTTCTTCATGGACTTTCTCTCAGGAGTGTGGTATAACACTTCTTTAAATGCTTGTTCTGGGCTCTGAGAGACAAACCCTAAAGGTTCAAGGTCTCTGAAAGTCTAAGCTTGGAAGTTTCAGGAGGTGATTTCTGCCCAATTTTATTGTTTAAAGTGAGTTATTAAAGGTCAACTTAGAAAAGAAAACAAACTCCTCTCTCTCTTTCTCTCTCTCTCTTTCTCAATAAATGAGAACAAATCTCTGTAAAATTTTTTGCAGGGTAGATGATATCATGTGGCAATCTTTGGAAGTAATATGTCACAATTTCTACACTCCTGTCTTGCATGCAGGCTCAAATAACTATTCTTGGAAATATATTCATATTATACTACAGTCAAAGTTAGAAAATAAATTATAAATCAACTATTAATAAATTGTATAGCTTTGCATGGGCAGGGGCTCTCTGTGCTGCGGTGGGTTTGCTGCTTCTTGGTAGGAACAGCTGTCCATGCAGACATCGAGCATCATTTCCTAGCAAATAACATTTATAACCTCACTGCCTAAGTGGAAATGTGAAATGAATGCGGAAGGGCTAGATAATTGATTGTCCCTGCAACCCAGAAATAAAAGTCTTACCCTCAGAGACAAGAGGACCCAATAAACTGACGTAGATACATCTTGTAGAAGGAGAATACCTATTAAAGCAAAATGAATGGAAAAGGGAGTACAAGCTTGTTAAAATATAATCAGAGCCATGATCTCTCAGGACAAGAATCAATTTATTATTTATTTTTAAAATAAATTGGGCTGGGGAGATAGCTCCATGGCATAAGTGTCTGCCTGGCAAGTGCAAGGTCGTGAGTTTGAACCCCGGTCCCACACAAAAAAAAATAAAATAAAATAAAATAAATCATATTTAGCGAATATCCCTTTTTGGAAAGACCTTGCAATATTTGATGTCTAAGGTAATCATTTCAGATCACTCCGTAGCTTCTGTTTTCTTATGTAAATTTTAGCATGTACGTTTTCTCAGTCCTGACCTGTAATTCCCACCAGGAAGCTAAAATAAGGTTTCTACCTGCCCATTTTAAAAATTAAAAAGGTTTTACAATGTTGTTTTTCTGCCAGGTTGAGGCAGATCTTGGAAAATGTCAGAAGTGTAGTTGTTCGTTTTAGTATGGAAATGTTATGCAAACCACAAGGGCTAGTCTTTCTGTAGTTGCATCTAATTTTACACACTTTCATGACAAAATCAGCATTTTGTGGTGTCATTCTCTTCTGTTTTCCTAAAGAATCCAAGATCTAAAGTATTAGAACTGTCAGGACAATACAGAGGAATTTAATATTCCACCCAACAGAAATTTCAAATTATCATCCCTAGATCTCCAACTTCTTATTTACAACAGTTCATCTACTACAGCATCCTCATTTCTCCTCCTGCTTCTCTTAGAGTCTGTCCTTAAAATTCCCTGTTCACACAGGCAATTTTCAATGTAGACACTCCTCTCAAATTAAAAAGAAAAGATTGCTCTTGCTAACTTTTACTATCTTGTTCAAGAAAAAAAAAGTCTGGAACCATCAATATTGATGAGTATAGGTGTAGTACAAGAGAGTGCTCATCTCATTCTTCCCATACAACTTAGGAAAGATTTCAATAAATCGAATCTACTCTTTTTAAGTAGATAAAAATGGGATGGGAGTTGCTAAGAAGCAGGGAAAAGTTGTGCATTTAAGAAAATAAATAAAGAACATTAATCATAGGAAAGAAGAAACTGCCTTTGGAGGTTTTATCTTGTTTGTTTGTTTGTTTGTTTGTTTCACACTTCAGACTCCTGAACCTCAGATTACTATCTGAGTACAATCTGCCATACCATTGTAATAAGCATCCAAATAAGGACTTTGATTTAAACATATTACTTTTTTTTAAAAGACAAACAGCAAAAAGAGACATAAAGGAGTAAAAAGGAAAAATTGGTATTGTAAACCAGCATAGATGATATATCTAAAAGTATGCCTTAACCTGCTACAATTGCTTTACATGTTGTATATGTTATGGTCCATTAGGTGGATTTTATTTGTATAGATGCTAATTAACTTCATAACCTTATAAGATAAATAAATGAATCTACATCTGAAAAAATTGAGAGGATGGACTGAGAAGAGTAGAATTCAAATGTGTAATGTATGTGTGTCAGTTCTCTCCAAAATGTGACCATTTTGTACTGAACATGTACTGATACAAGTCAAAATATTTTTAAGATATGATGAAATGACAGATAAAAAATTATTATGTTTTACAATAAAGGTAGTACTATGTTAAGCTAGTTAATACTGGTAACTATTTTTCTATTTTATTTATTTATTTTTTTCTTGTTTCAGAACCTTTGTTTGTTTATTCACTCATTTTTATGGCTGGCTCAGCCGGCCCCGAGGGCAGGGCCAGCACAGCATGTGGTGCCCGGGATCAAACCGCGGTCCCTGAAGCCGCCCAAGCTTTCCCAAGCAGGTGCTTTAGACCACTGAGCCATCCCGCCGGCCCAATACTGGTAACTATTAGCCTAAAGATTCAAAACACTTAGTAATCCACTAATGATGAAATTTCTAGGCAACAAGATGCTACAGAAGTGAATTAGGCACATAACATATGATTTAAGAAAGCAGTGTAAGAATCAAGAAAGAAGTTTCAGAATCTGTACATGGAAAAGTGGTGGCAATGTGCCAACACTAAAGACATTATTTCTGGGCATATAATTATGGGTTGATATTTTTTGTCTTTCACTTCTAGTATAGGAATTTTAGAAATTATAATTCATTAACTCTGTTATGCAGTTCACAAATAAATCTGTACAACTCTATAAATTGTTTTCTCTACATGTAATGTGTCTAACTTTTTAAAATTTCTTCTTATTTTTAAATAGATAAAATTGATCTTTGATCATTAGATGTTTATATATGTTATATTCCCATGATTTTTGCATTTTCTCTTCTAAAGTAAATATATGACACCGTCAATGTGGTATTTTGGGACTGTGATTGGACATTCACAATTATTTCCAATTAAGAATTGGAAAATTCTTAATCACTGTGTCTTCATACCTTATTATACCTCATTTTCACCCTTGCATTCTATACGAGTCCAATTATACCTGTTTGTAACTGTTTAATGTTTTTTTCAAACACTTGGGTGGCTTCAATTATTTTTAATTTTTAAAAGTAAAGCTATATTAAAATGTTGAGCTGTAAAAGGCCCAAGTCAATAGCTACTGACAATTACCAGTGTGCTGATAATTCACTACTGTTATGTACTATTGGACTATATTGAGTTATTTTGCTGAATTCAACTACCTACAATCCTTGAACTGGTATCAGTTATGAAAAGATATTTTAATGTCCTCTCCAAATGCAGCTTCTCTAACTGCAGCGGAACACCCATCTCTAACAAAACAAAATTTAAAAGGATATATATATGTATATATATACATGACCATTTTGTTGTTAAATATATATATATATATATATATATATGATAGCATACATATACAGCTACTTTCTCTTAGTTCATTGAAAAGATATCATGTCTGCATCATGTCTGTTCAATACTATGAAGACAACAATATTCAATATATTAATTATTGTAACTGTCCTACTAATCTGTTATGAAACTCTTTCATTGCTATCTTATCTTTTTTCTCATTAAAATCAATAAAAAGTAAAAAGAATACAAAATAGTGATTCAAAAAAACAGCATTATAAAAGACACAAGATTCCACAAAAGAAAGTGATAGAAATTCAATGGTTGTTGCTGTGTTACATGATGCTATATTCAAATTAGCTGTCAGGTCACCAGACATAAATGTGTAAGATTTGTTTAAAGAAAACAATAACAAAGAAGTTATAAGAAATTCAAAAGAGGAAGGAAAAAAATGTCAGAGTTTAAAAAACTGCTCCTTTCCATTAACTGCTCCTTTCAAAACAACAGCAGAAATTGACAATGCAATTACTCAAACTATACTGCATATATACCTAAATATTTTTCCTGTCTTTCATTTGTGCTTTTTCTCATCACTGTTTTTCCTTCTGTCGGGGTTACTCTTCTCTCATTGCTGGGACAAATGCCCAACACTCCAAATCAAGGAGCAAAATGTTCAGTTAGCTCAAAGTTACTGGAGGTTTTAGTCCATACTCAGCTAGATCCAAGGCAGAATGGCACATGGCAGAGAGCAGCAGTTCATGGTGGAGGCGAAGAGCTGAGCACAAAAGAGGGGGCCAGCAGCTCAGGCAGTTAGCTAGCCTCTCTCAACTCCTTACATTTTAATACAAATTACCTGCCCCAAGGGCAGGTGCAGAATCCACATGCACAATAAATCACAAACTCCAGAAGCTGTCCCATGACTGCATGAGGGTTTGTGGGGACACCTATACACAAACCATAACACCTTACCATTGAATGATTTCTTTGTCTTTCATTGTATGTTGGACCCGTCGATTTTCCTTACCGTTTCAGGTTCTCACACTAAACAGACAATACAATATTTGCATGTGTGGATCTGATTTATTTCACTTACCAATATAGTCTGTACCTGTATCCTTTTATCTACAAAAACAAAACTTTGAATTTATATTTTTATACTTGAACAATACTACACTGTGTAAAAATACACAATACAAAATATCTTGTTAACCTACTCAATTGATGAGCATTTGGGTTGTTTCCAAGATTCAGCTATGAGAAATTGCTTTGCTATAAACATAGTTGCACATATATCACGGTGGCAGGATGATTTCAGTCCTTTGGAAAAATAGCTAGGAGGGGAACGGTTGGCTTGAATGGAACCTCCAATCCTAGTTTTTTGAGGAACCTCCAAACTGATTTCCATAATGGTTGTACAAGCCTGCACTTCCAACAGTGGAGAAGGGTTCGTTTTTCCTCGCAACCTCTCCAACAATACTTCAATACTTGTTTGATTGACTTTGTGATGATAGCCACTCTTTCTTTTTTTTTTTTTTTTTTGAGACAAGGTCTCATTATGCAGTTCAGGCTGGCCTTGAGCTTACTTTTGCAGCCCAGACTGCTCTCGAACTCGCACTGATCTTCCTGCCTCAGCCTCCCAAGTGCTAGGATTACAGGCGTGAGCCACCATGCCCGGCTGATAGTCATTCTTTCTAGTGTGAAATGTATTTCAGTGTTGTTTCAATTTTCATCTTTTTGAATGAACAATGATATTGAACATTTTTTCCATATATTATTGACCATTCACATCTCTTCATTTGTAAAGTATATATTCATTTCAGATGCCTATTTTTATTAGATCTTTAAATTGTGGAGGCATGAGATTTTATCTTATTTTATTTATTTATTTATTTATTTTTAAGAATTGTTTTATTTTTCATCAGCCTCATTCCCATTTTGCTTAAGCGTCGGCAGAACAGCTGAAGACCACTTGGTGGTTGTTCCTACCCACTCAGTGGCCTGCGTGGTGGGGGCTGCAGACCAATCTTCTGTGGCTGGCTGAACACTCCAGTTTTCAATAGGGAACTGCTGAATGGGCACAGACGGCACCTGCACGCCTTCCGACCAGTCTGCGACCTCAGGCAGAGCAGCAGTGAACTCCAGAGCTGGTGCAGTCCATTCACCCTGAAATTCCTCCTTGGTCACAGCCTTTTCAGCAGCAACCTGCTCTTCCTTTTCAATCCCTTTAGGATCCCGGTAGAAGTAGAGATCAGGCATGACTTCCCATGGGTGTTCACGGGAAATGGTGCCACGCATGCACAGCACTTCCCAGGCCAGCATCCACCACATCAGTCCCACAGAGTGAGCTCCCTTATTGTTGCACGGGATGGCAATGTCCACATAGCGCAGAGGAGAATCTGGTTTGCACAGAGCAACGGTTGGCAGATTGACATAAGATGCCTCCGTGAGGGGCTGGTGGTCAGCCCTGAGATCCGTAACCACCAGAAGACGTGGCTCTCTGAAGGCTGCCTGGATCTGGTTAGTGACGGTTCCAGGAGTGAAGCGGCCAGCAATAGGAGTAGCTCCAGTGGCAGCAGCAAACTTCAGCACAGCCCGCTGGCCCGTGTTCCTAAAGGAGAGGACGCTGACATCAGCAGGGTTTTCAATGGCCACTATGGCTCGAGCTGCCAGGAGGAGCTTCTCCCAAGTCCGCTTCAGATTTATGGTGTAGATTCCATCACTTTTCCTTTTGTAGATATACTTGCTCCATCTGGAAATCCAGGTTGGTGCCACCTAAGTGGGTTCCTGCAGCAAGGAACTTGAGGACATCCTCCTCCTTCATTTGTAGGACATCAAGGGAGCCAGACATTGTGAAGTTTCCCTTTAAGTTACGATGGGAGTCAAGAACAATGCCATATGGACCCTGGCTGGGCAGCACGGAAAGGGCGAGGCATGAGATTTTAATACCTGTATGTTCTAGATAGAAGTCCTTTGTCTAACATACAGCTGACTATAATTGTCTCCCACTTCATGGATTTTCTTTTCACTTTTTTGGTGATTTCTTTTGATATGAAGAAAATTTTTAGAAAGATGAGACCATGATTATTGATTATTTGAAGTATTTCCCATGCAGTTTGATTTTGTTCATGAATTCTTAACTTACCCTATGTCTTTAAGGTTTCTACCTACTTTCTCTTCCAGAATATTTAGTGTTTCAGTTTTAATATTTAAATCTGTGATCCATTTTGGCCATAGTTTTCTGCACAGTGATAGGTATGAAACTATTTTAAACTTTTTTGATGTAAAAATCCAGTATTTCCAGCACTATATGTCAAAGAGGCTTTCTTCCAATGAACACATTGGACCTTTATCAAACATAAGGTGTTGAGTGTGCTTGTAGTGGTGTCCACATCTTCCAATCTGTTCCACTGATTCTTAGGTCTGTCTCTATGCCAGCATCATGTTAATTTTATCACAATAGCTTTATGATGCAATTTCCAGTCAGGGACTGTGATGTCTCCTGCCTTTCCTGTCTTACCCAGGACTACTTTGTTATTCTAGATGCCTTCTCATTCTAGATGAATATTATGAATATTTTTTTCTGGACCTGTGAAGTACATTAATGGTATTTTAATTGGGATTGCATTGAATCTAACAATTTTGGGAGTATGACCATTTTCACAATGTTGGTTCTTCCTATCCAGGAGCAAGGAATGCCTTTCCATTTTCTGAAATTCTCTTCAATCTCTTTTTTCACAGTACTATAATTTTCACTATATAAATTTTCTATGTCCTTTGTGATATTAATCCCTAAGTACTTCATTTGGGGTGTTACTGTGAAAGACGTGGTTTCCATAATTTACTTCTCAGTGTGCTTGTGGTTTGTGCATATAAATGTTATTGATTTTTGAGTATTGGCTTTGTATCCTCAGATGGTCTTAAATTTAGTTATTAAACATGCAAGTATCTTACTGGAGTTCTGGGGATCTTCTATGTGCAGTATCATGTCATCTACAAATAATGATAATTTCACTTCTTCCTTTAAAATCATTTTTTCCTTTTTCATGTATCAGATAAATTTTATGTTCATTTATTTTATTTTTATTTATTAATTTTAATGCAAAAGAAATAGCAACAAGACAGTTTCACAACAGGTTAGTAGTACAGTTATAATAATTAACAAATTGTATACTGTTGTCTTCATGGTAGTTGTTCAGAGTACAAGATGCAGACAAATCATTATTTCTTTTATTTCTATCTCTTGTCTAATTGCACTGGCTTATGTTTCCAAAACTACATTGAATAGTAGTGGTGATGGTGGGCATCCTTGTCTTGTTCTTGAATTTAAAATTAAGGCTTTCAATTTTATCCATTAAGTACAATCTTGGTTGTTGGTTTGGCATAAGTAGCTTTTACCAGATTAGATAAAAAAAAAATCTCTTCTGATTTTCGGTAGTGTTTTATCATGAATGAGTGTTGGGCTTTGTCTAAAGCGTTTTGTGTATCCATTCAGATGATCATGTGATTTTTGTTCCCTGTTGAGATGGTGAATTTCTTTTATGATTTTACATATATTGAGCCATCCTTGCACTCCTGGGATGAATACCACTTACTTGTGGTGTATATAACCTTCTTGATAATTTTCTGGATTCTGTTTACTAGTATTTTATTGAGAATTTTTGTATCTATGTTCATTAGGGAGATGGGTCTGTACTTCTCTTTTTTGGTTAAGGTTTTCTCATCAGAGTTGTACTTGCTTCCTTCAATGAGTTCAGGAGAATTGCTACCCTTTCAATTTCATTCAAGAATTTGAGAAGAGGTGACATTATGTCTGCCCTAAACTTCTTGTATAATTCGGTTGCGAATCCATTAGGACCTGAGCTTTTATTTGTTGGCAGGTTTTTATTACATTCTCAATTTCATTGGCTGATATTGGGTTACTCGGAATTTTTATCTTCTTAATTTAGCTTTGATAGTTTATATGTAACCAGGAATCTATCCATTTCTTCAGTATCCATTCTGTGATAGTAAAGAGGTTGGAAATAAATATTGATAATCTTCTGAATTTCTATAGGATCTTTAGTGATTTCACTCTTTTCATTCCTAATTGCATGAATTTAAACTATTCTCTCCTTTTTGTAATGTGGTTAGCTAGTACTTTATCAATTGTATTTATTCTTTCAAAGAACCAACTCTGACTCATTAATTGCTGTATTGTTTTCCTCCTCTCCATTATATTTATTTCTGCTCTGATCTTTATAATTTCCTACCTTTTTTTAGGTTTGGGACTTGACTTACTCTTCTTATAGAACTTCAAGGTGCAGACTAAGATTTTTATTTGGGCTCCTTCTTTTTTCCTGATGTGACAACTTTCATTGCATCCTGAAAGTTCCAGTAAGTTGTACCTGTATTTTTGTTAGATTGTAAATGTTGTTTAATTTCTTATTTAATTTCATTGATGACCTATTGATTGTTCAGGACATTATTATATAGTTTCCATGTGTTTATAGACTTTTTTGCTGTTTCTTTTGTCAGTTATATCCAGTCTCATTGCACTATGGTCAGATAATATGACTGGGATAATTTTTCAATTCCTTTGCATTTACTTAAGCATGTTCTATGTGCTGTCGCATACTCTATTCTGAAGAACCTCTCATTTGCACCTGAGAAAAATTTGTATTCTTATATTGTTGGGTGGAACATCCATTAAAGATCTTCCCAGTCCATTTATTCACAAGTTCAGTTTAACTCTGCAATTTATTTGTTCATTTTTTGCAGGGGTGTTGAAGTTCCCCAATATAATTATGTAATTGATCATTAGATTTTTTTGTGTCTGTTAAAATTCATCATATATAGTTGGGTGTTCCTACATTGCATTTATATATATTTATAATTGTTTTCTATTCCTCTTTCAGTTTTCCCCTAACAAGTATGTAGTGACTTTCTTTGTCTTTTTTATTCACTTTTGGTTTGAAGTTGACAGAGTCAGTAACCAGCAACTCCTGGCTTATGGAAAATTGCTTTCCATCCTTTGACATTCAGTCCATTTTTTGAGTTAAATATGTTTCTTGTGTGCAGTATATTTTTCTTTAGCCAGTCTGACAGTCTGCTTCTTTTGATTCATGAATTGCAGTCATTTACTTTGACAGTGGTAACTGATATGTACTAGCTTATCTTTGTCGTGTTATTTTCCTACTGTAGGTTCTATAATTTTTCTCTTTGCTTCATTGCTTGGTCTGCTCAGTATTTCTATTCTGTTGTTGTTGAAGACACAATAATGTTTCTCTCTCTCTAAAATATGCCAGAATTCTTTGTAGGGTTTGTTTGGTTCTCTCGAATTTCTTCAGTTGCTCTTTGTCATAGAAGTATCTTATCTCTCCATTAGATTTCATAGAAAATTTTGCAAGACGCATCAATCTGGGCTGAAAGTTGTTTTCTTCTGAACTACAAATATCTCACTTGAAGCTCTTCTTCATTTGATGGTCTCAGTTGAGAAATCTGCAAGGATCCGGTTTTTTTATTGTATTAATTTTAATAAGAAATAAGTGATAATGAGATAGTTTCAAAGTACATTAGGAGTGCAGCCACAATAATTAATGCAATGCATATTGTTTTTTTCATAGTAGTAGTTCAGAGTACAAAGTACAGATATGATATAATTTCTAAATACTCTTGGTACAAATATTTCTTCTCATTGAACTAAGAGAAAGTAGTTGTATAAATAGCCCACTAGTCCATAATAGTATTGGGTCACCAGCAGAAGTGGCAATATTGGAATCTGTTGACTTGAGCCTTTTACAGTTCAGCATATTAACATTGCTTTGCTTTTAATATCTTATGGTTAAACTTTTCTGTTGGGTAGTTAAGACCAAGTTAAAGCAAGACCTATACAACAAAACATGTAACATTTATATCTGACAAGTTCAGTCAAATCCCCTCAGGATATACCTTGAAACCATGTACCGAGTTTTGTAGAACTTTTTTCAGTGTCAGCCATCTGTATGAGGTACACTCATTGCTTGACCAATTTTCTCTCTGCGGAAACCTGAGAAAATGCTTTCTGTCTAGTTGACTCTCCTTAGGCAGACTATACAACATCAATTCCTTTCCTCTGTGGTCCCATAATCTCTCTGAGCAGAAAATTTGGGATACCACTTAGCTATAGGATATTACAGTACAGATTCTCTTATATCCTGAGTCCTCACTGGCCTAGAGGGGCTAAGTCTAAAATATTGGTTATCTTTGTAGCCCTGTTTTTTTTTTTCTAATTTTTGGTCTGCAAATTTAAGTTGTTACCCCTCCAGAACAGAAGCTTAGTGACACTATTATCCTGTAACATAGGCACTTGAGCTTAACATTACTGTTTTTCTGGATATCAAATGCCTTAGACTTAACCTGAAGCTGGCATTTTCCATCAATCCTTGACATTCTAATAAATCCCTATAGAACGTGATAAAAAAACAATTACATATTTTTACAATGCAATTTATAAATCTATCTACATACAAAATTGTAGCAGGTCAATCCTATGGCATTTTTTTCCCTAAGAATCTCCAACCCATTTTTGATAGCAGATAATTGGTGGAACTCTCACCCTGACTAACTATATATACTAATATCTGTGAAGTAAGCAACTACACTGAGGATAGCAATGTGTATTACTAAAATCATGCTTGCAATATCTGTCACTCTGGTTTTTTAGGTGCCTAATGCTTCTAATGTCATATCAGTTATTGCTGTACTCTCTTTCAAGTAAGTGTTCGTTTTTAAAACAGGGTAATAAAAGAGAATCTCCCATGATTCTGATGGGTTTTCCATTATATGTGATCAATTTCTTCTCTCTAATAGTTTTTAATATTTTGTTATTTTGCTCAATTTCTAGCATCTTAATTATTGTGTGTCTGGGTGAGGATTTATTTTAATTTTGACCACCTGGAAGTCTATATGCCTCAGTGATTCTGTGTCAGATTCTTTTCCCATACTTGGGAAATTTTCTGCTACTATTTCTACAAACACTGTTTTTATGTTTTTTGTGTTATCACCCACTGTACAATTGATATGAATTTGTATTTTATTAATTTTCTTTACATTGTCTAGCAGCTGTTGTATTTCTACTTTCTGGTGTTTCATTCTTCGTAAGACCTGTCTCCTTTCATGTTCACTAGATGCAATGTTATCTTCACGGTCTGAAACTATGTCTTCTGTTTCGTTCAAATCATTTTGACAGTTTTCAATGTCATTCTTAATGTCCTGGATATCTGAATCTATTCAGTGCTGTCTAATTCTTTCTGGTATTGTTCGTCCTGTTTCCATTATTTTCCTATTCCCTTCTGTTGGGAGCTGCAGGAAGCCAGGAAATCGATCAAGGGTGAGTAGGGACTGGGCCTCCCTTCCTGGAGCAGAAAGCTACCCCAGTGCTGAGAAAAACATCCTCTTGAGAAAAACATACTGTCTGGTTCAGGCCATCTATTGGTTGCTGGGTAGCCTTGTGTCATGGCATGCAAACTTTGTAGAAGTATAAATAAAGGATCGTTTCTGTGTGTATTGAGTTAGTCTTGCCCATCAGGCAGACTGGCGACCACCTCGCCCAGCTTTTCATCTTGTCTGTCTTTCTCATTCCTACCGCTGTGTCTGCTCGTGGTTGAACTGTTCACAGTAAGATCAACGGATCCCTACATTTACAGATCCCTACACCCTTGTACATTTTTATCTGTCTCCTTAGATGTATCAAACAATTTTTTGGTGATTGTTTTCATTTCTTCTTTTACCTGTGAGATTATTTCTAGTCTGATTTCCTCCATAGCTTGATGGAGTTGTTTCTTTACTTCATTTGCTGTCATCTCAGATACTTAAGGTGTGTTACTTCCAAGTTCTACAACCTCGTCTTCTTAACATATTTTGGGTGAGTTAGTGGTCTAAGACTGCCTTTTGTTCTTTTCTTTTGTCATTTTTTGCACTGATGGTAGATGGGCAGCATGCAGGTGCACAAGGTTTGCAGGTGTACGGTAGATCAGTATGGGCTCTCCAAAGTGCCTTCTGTTTTTGAGCTTCCTTCCCCATTTTAATTCTGTGGTTTCTACCTCATTAAGGAGAGGGGGCAAGCCCCAGTTCAAGAAAGAACCAATGACGATGCAGGCCTATTTTGTACAAGGCTCTCTTCATGGTGGATTGGCACAGGGTAGTGCTTTGCAAGTATCCGGAAGGCCACTGTGGTAGTCATGACCCCCTAGTGGTTTTCAGGGTGAGGTAGTGTTACAGGATTCAGAAAACTCCAGTGGGAAGTTGGGAATCGGGTTAGGGCTGCGGAGTCCCCCCAAGAGTCTTCTGGAGGAGGAGTGTTGGCCAGAATCATCAGACTCCATCAGAAAGTCTGGAGGGGTGAATGATAGCCTACCAGGTTTCTATGTCTGTTTTCTGAGTGGCTTTGATTTTATTTCATTTTTGTCCTTGGCTTTTAGTAAGAATTATTCCTATTTATCTATTTTCAAATTCAACACATCTTTTCTCATCTGCATCAAGGTTACTGATAAAATGCTGAAGAGATTTTTCATTTCTCTGTTTTCTTTCTAATATTTCTACTCAGTTCTTCCACTGATTAGGTAAAATTTCCAATTTACTATAGCAATTTCTAGTTTTTTGATGCTAGTATTTTCAATATATTAATACTTTCCTGCAACATGCTACCTAACAATATTTGGATCATGTCTGATTCTGGATTTGTTCATGGCTTGGTCTTTTCACATTGAGCCTTTTTCTTCCCCCTTGATTTTTGTGTACCTCACAATTTCATGATTTGCATAGTGTTTCTGATAATGAAACTAGTAAAATCATTATTTATGTCTGGAAATTAGAGTCAAGTTATTTCTCCCAGCTTCAAATTTCTCTAACACTACTTTTCACTTACTAATATAATTATCATTGCCATTTGTTTTTATTCTTCTGTAAGAAATTTCATAGCCAAATCATAAGAGAATAGCAACATTTATTATACTGTGTATCATTATCTTCAGGGTTATTATTGAGTGCAAGGCATAAACCAAGAAGATTATTGCAAAAGATTTCTTTATAAATGCTAAAAGGGGACATCGAAATACTACAAGTAACTTAAATGAGCAAGTAGACAATGTTTCTGTGAATAAATTCAGTCTCCTAGGAAAATTTTGTTCTTCCATTCCCTTCTTGGTTTTAATTTTTGTTTTATCAGTATATGTTTGCATTCATCTTGTTGGGTGGATACATGTACATAACATAACTTTCATCCTGCCCTTACCCTTCACTCCCATCTTCCTCTCTCCATCTTTAAATCTCCTTTCCCCATTTTCATTCTGTTGATGTTGATGTTCTTAGCTCATGTTCATAATATATAACAATTTCACTTGCTCTGAGTGTTTGGTACTTGCACAATGCATATCTTAAATATTTTTACTTTCCTTTCATAATCGATTGGCCCTTTATTAAATCTCATTTCCTCCCTCCATCTCTTCAGTCCCTCCCCATTTGCTACAGATTTATCTGGATATTTTTTATCATCTGTCTCCTATTTTGCACTTTATATTTTTCGTTTCTCATATAACAAATTATGCAATATTTAATCTTGAGTGTCTGAAGTACTTCACTTAAGTTTTAGATAAATTAGTGCCACTTAACTTATTATGTCCTCTTCTAAAAGAAGTTATTATTGAGTGTCAGAGAGATTGCTCAGTGGCATAAGCACCTTCATGGCATACACAAGGTCGTGAATCCAATGTCTGGTACTGGAAAAGAAAGAAAGAAAGAAAGAAAGAAAGAAAGAAAGAAAGAAAGAAAGAAAGAAAGAAAGAAAGAAAGATCTGTGAATATCATTAGCCCCAAAAAGAAACTGTTCTGAAATTATAGAAGGTTGTGGTTTTACATTTGCACAGGACTGTTGTCCTGGTTGAAGATGATAGCTAATTCTCACCAGAGGCATGACATGAACAAAATCTATTGCTAGGAATTTTCCCCTTTCTTCATTTGTACCATAGTATGTTTAAATTCTTCAGCCACTCATTAATTTATGTAATAATCTGAGGGCCCCCAAAACATTATTGCAGTTTTCAAGCTTTTTGTATTAACATTTGTTGATCTGCCCCAGATACACAAACATATAAATACATATCCCCGTATGTAGAGAAGAGCAGAAGCAGATATCTCAAATCTAATTTTAGGAAGCCTGGTTCCTTTAAGCTTTTATTTAACTAGTTGGAGGATTGCTCTAAGAAAAAGTTTTACAACATTGGACTCTCAGAAGGAGTTTGAGAACAAAACTTGACAAATATTAAATACAATTTGACAGTGTGAAATCATATTTCCTGGCTTTGGAATATTTTTACTCTTCTGTTCTTCCAAAAAAAAAAAAAAAAAAGGTATTTCTTGATTCAGGAAGCTTGAAAGGTTCTCCCTACTATTGAAAAACATTTTCTGTCATAATGGAGACACTCTTCTCTTTGCTGCTCTTTGTTTCAAAATAAAACTATTATTCTTCCAGAGATTTGTACTTAGAGAACATTTTCAGGCAGGGATTCATCAGATCCATTTATTACACCTAACTCCTAACATTTCCAGATGTAATAAAAAAATGAGGGCTGATATTGACAAGACAATAGCAAAATCTACATCTTGTAGAGTTAAAGGAATCAGTTTTAGACTGCCTATAAATTTGATACATATTTAACATGGGTTTAGAGAGGAAAGGGATATCTTTTGCCAATGTCAGCCATCTGGATGAGTCACAGCCTTTGCTTGACCAATTTTCTCTCTGTAAAAGCCTGAGAGAAAGTTTTCTCTCCGTGAGACTCTCCTTAGGCACACTATACATCATTGATCCCTATGTTCTGTAGCCCCATAATTTCCTTGAAAAGAAAATTTGGGACACCACTGTGTTATAGGAAGTTACAGTACAGGTTTTCTTATGTCCGAGTCCTCACTGACCTTGAAAAGCTACAACCAAAACATTGGCTGTCTTTGTATCCCTTCTTTTTCTCTAAATTTTTGGTTTGTCAACTTAAGTTGTAAACCCTACAGAATAGAAGCTTAGTGATATTGTTACCCTATAACATAGACAACAGGGTTTAACATCAGTCTTCCTGAATATCAAATGCCTTAGACATAAGAAGGAACTAGTATTTTCCATCAATCACTGATATTCTAATAAATCCCTATACAATGTGATAAAAATTATAAATGTTAAACCGAAGTTTACAAATCTAACCGTGTACAAAATTGTAGCACGTAAATCCTATAACATTTTTTTCTTCTCTCTTATTCTATTTTATTACCTTTTTCTCTTTTTAAACAAAGAGTTACTACATGGTTTCAGGGTAAATTCTGAGGGGATTAGACTGACCTTGTCAGATACAAAAGTTACATTTTTTTATTTAAGTCTTGCTTTATCTTGGTCTTAACCATCCAGTAAAAAAATCTAACCACAGGGTATAAAAAGTAAAGCTATGCTAACATGCTAAGTTGCAAAAGGTTCAAGTCAACTGCTTCTAAAATTGTCAGTTCTGCTGATAACCCACTATTATGGACTATTGCACTGTATATACAACTACTTTCTCTTAGTTCAATGAGAAGAAATATTTGTACTAATAGTGTTTAGAAAAGATATCATGTCTGCGTCTTGTACTCTGGCAAACTAGTATGAAGAAAACAATATGCAATGTATTCATTATTGTAACTGTCCCACTAACCTGTTTTGAAACTATCTCATTATTTCATTTGCATTAAAATTAATAAGAGAGGAGAGGGAGGGAGAAAGAGATTTAAAGTTATCTAATTCCAGTTGTGTTAGGCTAAGGTTATTATGAAATTCTGATCATTTAATGAAAACAAGTCATTGAGGGAGTACAAGGCAGACACTTGATGAAAGGGACAACTTCTTCACCAGAACTGCAAAGTATGTGATATCCTACTTTGCCAAGAGATGTTCAGAGAGGTTTTAGAGATTGCCCTGGAGCTTATTGTACACCTGGGGATTATAAACACAGTGCCATACCTATTCATAGAAGAACGTAATTTGTCCTCCTGAGAGAACAACATGCTGTTCCTGGGGATTGTATCAGTGATCCAGAGTGATGTGAACCATTTTTTCTATAGGCATTTATTGAACAAGAGCTGTGTTCATATAGCGGCATACAGTGTTGTTACCACTGATCCTGTGAGGAATTCTCAGAAAAATAAAATTACTTGCTTTAAAATGCCACTACATCAACAGTAAGCAAAGCAAGGAGACCACCTCCAGACTGGAAAAAAATGTTCAGTTACTCATATGACAAATAATTTATATACAGAATAAATAAGAAACTGAAATATAAGAAAGAAAAAAAGTAATATGATTAATGAGAAAGAACAATGAACAAATACAAATAGCCTACAAATATATGAAAGGAACCATCAATATCATTATCCATCAGAAAATTGTAAATCAAAAATACAATAAGACTTCATTTCATTTCAGTCAGAATGGCTGCTACAAAAGAGATGAAAATAATAAATGCTTGCAAGGAAATGAAGAAAATTTCTCACATACTATCAAGGAGAATGTGAATTTTAGTTTAGCACTGCAGAGAACAGTGTGGAAGTTCCATGACAAAAGTTAAATTAGCTTCCCCACCCAGAACTCTCGGTCTGAGGCCTTAGCGCCACTGGAACTCCTTACCTGCCCAGAACCAGGACTGCCAGGGACACAGGTAGGAACTTTCATCCTGTGGTCTCCATGCCACTAGAACTTCTTTCAGCCCAGAACTTGGACCAGCAGGCACACAGGTAGGAACTCTTGGCCTGAGCCTAACCACATAGTCAAGATCCCAGAAATCCAGCAGAATAATATACTAAAGCCACTAAAGAAAAAAAAAAGATCACATTTAGAAGAAAACGCATCATAATAATGGCAGGTTTCTCTTAACAAACAATGAAGTCAAGAGGAGCATGGAGCAGAGTGCTTCAAGTCCTCCATGAAAAAAAAAATCCAACACAGACTACTATACCCCACAAAACTATCTTTCAAGTATGAAGGAGAAGTGAAATGCTTCCATCACAAAAAAAAAAAAAAAAAAGAATTTCATGATGTCAAAGCCAGCCCTACACAGACTACTAAAAAATATTTTAGAGAGGGACAAAAAAGACCGAAACTCCATGAATGAGAACAGAAAGAACCCACCAAATAAGAAAACCAAGTAAACACAGGAGAAAATGCGGTAAATAATACTAGGTAAAAAGCATGTCAATCATAAGTCAACACATTTCAATTATAACCATCAATGTAAATGGGCTACATTGTGCAATTAAAAGAAATAAACTGGCACAGTGGATTTATGCAACAAAATCCAGCAATATGCTATACATATAAGAAACACACTTAACTCATAAAGTCATAGGTTTGCAAGTCAAAGGATAGAAAACAGTACTACATGCTCCAGCACCCCAGAAAAAAGCGGGGATAACAATTCTATTTGTAGATAGTCTGAACTTCATTCCAAGATTGATCACTTGAAATAAGGCCACTATATACTGGTTTCAGGAAAAATTTAACATGATTAGGTAACACTCATAACTATGTATGCACCCAACACAGGAGCATCCAGGAATATATTAAGACAAATCTTAATGGACATGAAACATCTAATATCCAATACCACAATCTCAACAGGAGGCCTTAACAACTCTTTATCACAAAAAGATAGGTCAAGGAGACAAAAAATAAGCAAAGAAGTAGCAGATCTGAAACAGAACTATGAACAACTAGACTTAGTGGACATACACAGAGTGTTCCACCAAACCACTTCTCAATGCACTTTTTTTCAGCTGCACCAGGGGCATTTTCTAAAATAGACCACATACTAGTCCATAGGCCATGCTTAAGTATTTGCAAGAAAACAGAAATTATCCTTTGCATATTATCTGACCACAGTGAAATGAAACTGGAAGTAAATGACAGAAAAATCCACAAGAACCCCACAAATATATGGAAATTAAACACCACCCACCACAGCAACTAGTGGGTTACACATGAAATTAAACAATACTTACAACCTAATGAAAATTCAAACACAACTTACTGAAATTTATGGGATGAAGTGAAAACAGTTCTTAAAGGGAAATGTATAGCTCTGAATTCACATATTAAGAAAATAGAACACACTCTAGTGCTGCACTTCGATCATCTAGAAAAGGTAGAAAAAAGCAAACTCTAAGCCCAAAGATGGGAGGAAAATATAAAAAATAGAGCAAAAATTAATTGAAATGAGACAAAGAAAACAATACAAAGAATTAATGAATCAAAAGAATTTGGTTCCTTGAAAGATTAAGTAAAATTGATAAACACCTAGCTAACGTGATCATAAAGAGGAAAGAAAAACTCAAATTCAAGCAATAAACAATGAAAAGGAAGAAATTACCACAGACCCAGTGGAGATTCAGAAGATCATTAATAGCTACTTTGCGAATCTTTACTCTCAGAGAATTGAAGATATAGATGAATTGGACTATTTCTAGGAATTACAATTTACCAAACCTGAATCAAGAAGATGTAAGAACTCTCAATAACCCAATAACAGCCAATGAAATACAAAGTGTAATTTAAAAACCTACTGAAAAAGAAAAGTCCAGTACCTGGTGGATTCATGGTTGAATTCATATAAGAAATTTACAGGAGATATAATCCCAACACTCCTTCAATGAAATATAAGGTGAAGCAATATTCCCAAAATTATTCCTGGTGGCATGTATGATACAGATACCAAAACCAGAGAAAGATGCAACTGAAAAAGACAACTACAAGTCAATCTCATTTATGAACATAGATGCAAAAATCCTCAATGAAATCCTTACCACTAAAATACAGCAAATCACCAAGATTATACACCATGACTAAGTAGGATTCATCCCAGGGAAGCAAGAATGATTTGATATACACAAATTTAGAAGTATAATACACTACATCATAGAGCTAAATCCAAAACCCACATGATCATCTCAATTGATGCAGAAAAGGGTTTTGACAAAGTCTAACACTCATTCATGTTCAAGGTACTACAGCAAATTAGAATAGACCATCTCTGCCTCAGTTTGATAAAAGCCATCTATGACAATCCAATGGCTAAGAGAATTCTAAATGGGAAAAACCTGAAGTGTTTTATTTTCAGAACTGATAAAAGACAAGGATGTCCTCTGTCACCACTCCTATTCAATATAGTTCTGCAAAAAATTATCTAGAGCCAATAAACAAGAGAGAAATAAAAGGAATAAGAATAGGTAAGTAAGAAGTTAAACTATCATTATTTGTAGATGACATGATAGTCTACGTGGAAGACCCAAAAATCTCCAACAAGAAGCTACTAGAATTGATATGCAAATTCAGTAGCATAGCAGAATACAGAGTCAACACCCAACAGTTGACAGCATTCCTCTACACAGATAACAAACACATTGAGAGAGAATTTAGTGAAACAATACCTTTTACAATAGCACCACAGGAAGTGAAATACTTAGGAATTAATATAACTGAAGAAGTAAAAGATCTATTTAATGAAAGCTACACTATTCTGGAAAAAGAAGAGATTATAGAGGTTCAGAAAAAGGAAAGATATTTCCTGCTCCTGGATTGGAAGAACCAACGTTTTGAAAATGACCATACTTCCTCAATT
>PVJA010000923.1:111769-142980 GCA_004027025.1 Myocastor coypus
TTTGCACATCAAAAAAAATTACCAATAGAGTAAAAAGACAATGCACAAATTTTGAAAAAAATCTTAACTAATAATCAGACAAAGGTCTTCTGTGTAGAATTTATAAAGAACTAAAAATGTTAGCGTCCCCAAATTCAAAGACTCAATCCATAAATGGATATATGAGATGAATACACACTTTTCAGAAAAAGATATTCAATGAGCTGATATATACACGAAGAAATGCTCCACATCGCCAGGCATTCATGAATTAAAACAACACTTAGATAACATCTCACCCCAGAAAGAATGGCTATCATAAAGAAATCAACCAACAACAAATGTTGGAGAGGCTGGGGGGAAAACACTGCTGGTAGGAATGCAGACTGGTACGACCACTATGGAAATCAATGGGAGACTCCTCAAAAAACTAGGCCTGAAAATCCCATTCAATCCAGCTATCCCCCTACTGGGAATTTACCCAGAAGAAATGAAAATGTCCTATCGTAGTGATGTTTGTGCTCCTATATTTATAGCAGCACAATTTGTGATAGCCAAATCTTGGAAACAATGAAAATACCCATCACCTAAAGAATGGTTGAAAAGATGTGCTATTTGCATACTATGGAATATTACTCATCTATAAAGAATGATAAACTCGAAGCCTTCATATATAAGTGGGTGTATCTTGAACATATACTCAGAAGTGAAATAAACCAGACTTACATTTATAAACATTGTATAGTCTCCCTAGGGTAAGAACTCAAAAGAAGAAATAAAAATGGAAAGGCATAACACAGGCTAAATGGAAAACCCAGAACTTAAGGATCAAACAAAGAACAGACAGCAAGAAGAAAAGATAGGAAACATGACAGTGGCAAAACTATGCACTTATGTATATAGGATGACTTTTTTTGTCTTTTTTGAGACAGGGTCCCGCTATGCAGTTCAGGCTGGCTTGAACTCACTTTTGTAGCCCACGCTGGTCTCAAACTCACACCAATCCTCCTGTCTCAGCCTCCAGAGTGCTGGGATTACAGGTGTGAGCCACCATGCCCTGCTTTCATAGGATGATTTAGAGGATGGTCCTAAGAGCCTCCAACAGGTTTTGAACACTGATGATAGCAATATGTAATACTAAATCCATGATTGGAATGCCTGTCATTCTGGTCTTTTAGATGTGTGCTGCTTCTAATACCACTTCAATTTTGTCTATACTCTCTGATTAATTTTTGTTTCAGAAAGGGAAACAAAAGAGAATAAGTGACAAGGAAAAATGCCATAGTGATGACCTGCTACAATTTTGTATATGGTTAGATTTCTAAATTTCTGGGTAAAAATGTTCAACTGTTTTTATTGCATTCTATAGGAATTTATTAGATTACCAATAACTGATGGAAAATACCAGTTCCATGTTAAGTCTAAGGCATTTCATATTCAGAAAGACAGTAAAGTGAAGCTCAAGTACCTATTTTATAGAACAATAATATCACTAAGCTTCTCTTCTGGAGAGTTATCAACTTAAGTTTGCAGACCAAAAATCAGAGAAAATGACTACAAGGATACCAATACTTTGGCCCTAGCCCTTCAAGATCAGTGAAGACTCAGGACATAAGAGAACCTGTGCTATAACATCCTATAACTCAGTGGTTTCCCAAATTTTCTGCTCAAGGAGATTATGGGGCCACAGAGGAAAGGGATTGAAGGTGTATAGTGTGCCTAAGGAGAGTCACCTAGAGCGAATACATTCTCTCAGGCTTTCACAGAAAGAAACCTGGTCAAGAAATGGCTGTGACTCATCTAGATGGCTGACAGCAACAAAAGTTCTACAAAATGTTCTACATGATTTCAAGGTAAATCCTGAGTGGATTTAACTGACCTTGTTAGGTACAAAAGTTACATATTTTGCTATACAGTTCTTGCTCTATCTTAGCCTTAACCATGCATCACAAAAGTTTAACTATGAAGCATATAAAGTAAAGCCAGATAAGTATGGTGATCTGTAAAAGACTCAAGTCTACAGACTTCCAACAATGCTAGTTCTGGTAATAACCCACTACTATTATGGAATATTGGACTACACATACAACTACTTTTCCTTAGCTCAATGAGAAGAAATATTTGTACCAATAGTGTTTAGAAAGTTACCATGTCTGCATCTTGTACTCTGACCAACTACTATGAAGACAGAAATATGCCTTGTATTAATTATTGTAGCTATCCTACTAACATGCTATGAAACTGCCTCATTGTTATTCTTATTAAAAGTAATAAAATTATTAAAACATAGAAGTTAAAAATCATTTTTAAAAAAGCAAAATTAGATTTCCATATGTTTCAGTCATCCCACTTCAAAGTATATGCCCAATAGAAATGAAATCAGCTTGCTAAATGTTAAAGTTTAGCTATTATATGTTTCTCAAAAGCTCATAAGTTGAAGATTTGATTCCTGAGGCAATAGGTCCTCTAGTACATGATAGGATCATTAGGGCTCTTTTTTCATTAATGGATTCATGTCTTTATGAATTTGTAGCTTAGTGGATGTGGGTAAAACACTCATTATCAAAACAAAATCTATTTTCTCTCTCCCCTTTTCTCCATTCATTTCCTGTCTTATCCCCTCTCCTTCACCTCCCCTGCCCTGCACTTACTTCCTTGCTGAAGAATGTTTACAAAATAACCTAATAAAATACACATAGAGGTCCCTCAGATCTTTTAACTTATCCCCATATTCCTATAAGTCACTGGCAATATGTGAATGACCTGGTTCTAGTAATAGAATATATATCTACCACACTAAACCTCTTCACTGAAGCAAATCAGAGCACTATAAGTATTATTTCAAAATTGTACTATTTCCACATATTTATCTGTATTTTATTTAAAACATTAAAATGAGATTTTGGGGAAAACCATTGTTTTCAAGAGTCCTTGAGATGAATGATAGAATAGATTGACTTCAAACTTGCTGAGCTTTTCCATTATATCTTAATTATGCTTCCATTTTTATTTATGACTCTTAATATGCTTCTGTTACCATAGAACACTGGGGAATCCTGCATGCATCCAAGCTAATAACAATGAATTTCCTTACTCAGTAACCCAGAACTATTGTGCCTGAAGTTGCAAGCTGAGGATTATCAGACTTTTGCAGAGGGAATCATTTTTATTGGATTCATTAAAATTGTTTGTCAACTTGCTATTAAAAAGCAGAAAGATTATAGTATCATGGAGGTAACACTTCCTAAACTTTCACCAAGTTGACTTCTGTCTTGCTTATATAGCCAGAGTTTAAGCTAAAATCTATTGCATTTAGTGTAGTAGTCCGAATAGCCTTACTGTGACTGTAGCCCTCTTAAATTCATTGGGTACATGGGGGCTGTTGTGAGATAGTTCAGCAGAATAAGTGCCTGCTTTGGGGTTTGATCCCTGTCACTGCATGCCATGCTGGCTCCATCCCTGGGCATCCTGAGCCAGCCACAAAGACTGGGCATGGTGGCCCAAGCCTGTAATTCTAGTGCTTGGGAACCTGAAAACAGAAGGTTCACGATGAATCTGAACTGCCTTGTGAGACTCTGCACCAAATACACCTAAAAAAAGAAATCCTCTAGGAGTCCCCTAAGTTCTTTTTTATGGTTCAGAAAGTTCCTTTTTGAGTCTCTTTGAGACTCATTTTCTCATCTTAATTCCTAAGTTTTCTTGCAAAAGGCAGTGAAGTTTGGTGGAGATACTCACACAGTGACAGCAATTAGACACCACCATTTCCTTAGTATCTCATTTGTGTATCAGTATGACTTCTCAGATTATATCAACGCAGTTCAGTCCTACCCTTTTATCTTTATGCTGCCTTCTGCAAGAACTAAAGCAATGAAAATGTGTGCCTCAAAATTATCAGAGATGTTAATATATTACTTGCTTGGTTCTTTTATTACTATTTAGCTTTTAGTATTTCATTTGTGAAAGCCCTCCATCTACAGACTCAAGTTGAACAACTGATGGCATACTCTCCACACAGTCCATAAGATCACTTCCTACTCCAGTCTCCTGAAGCAAAATATACATGTTCCAAGTTTTCCTCATTCATCATGAAGTTTTCATAGAAGATTTCTGTATGATGTGAGCATGAAGATCCAAATAAACAAATCCTTGAGCAGATCACCACTTCCAATAACATCACCAATTCATCTCATGGCTCAACTGGTTGACAAGCACATGTCCAGTCTCACCTTAGTGAAGAGAAGCTGCCAGCTTCTTGTCCTCTAGCCAAGGACAAAATCCATAAACAGACTATGAAAGAAACCCACTTTGGACTCCTTATTTTAGCATTACGTTCCAGAGTACCAAAAGCTTTAAAAGGACAGAATTAATCCCAGTTAGGCAAAATTTCATAAGACATTATCTCACCACCTCTATTCTCATTCCTTTTTAGTGTCATCTTCTATACACATGGTTACTTCCTTGTCAATTAACTATTTCGTATTGAAATCTTACATTACTCCAACTCTTACCCACAGGGACCAGTTAAGTGTCTTCCCAAAGGACCTATTAGACAAGAGCTCATGAAATAATGAAAGGAACCCTAAGGTTAATGAGGACAGTTTATCCTGAGAGACAGAAAAGGAATGTGATCAGTAACTTACAAGTCACATTTCATTGAAAAGAGGTATGAAAAGCTCGTTACTCTATAATACTGTGTGTTCAAATTTGAAAAGTAAAAGTTGCTGATTTCTCCCTTTCATCTTTCTGTAGCTAAGAGAGCCTGAAAATGTATCTTCTACTTATGTAATGACCTTTTTCTCACTCAAATTTATATATATGACAAGAAACAATTAAATACTATTTCCATTTTGTAATTAATTACAGAGACTCTTTTGCAATCAGTGCTAATTTATTGAGTTCTGTTTCTCAGAAATAAGTATTGACTAGAAAGGCTGGCAAGATAGCTCAGCAGACTAAAGCAACTGGTTAGGCAAACTTAGGCAAGTTCAGTGACTATGATTCAATCACCAACACTACATGCCATGCCAGCCCTGCACTCAGGGTGAGCTGAGCCAGCCAGTGTCTGAGCACAGTGGTGCATGCCTGTCATTCCAGAAATGAGGTAGCTAAAAACAGGAGGATCACTATGAGTCCAAGCTGCGTAGAGAGACCCTATAACAATCAAATGAATTAAAATAAAAATATTAACTATATAGATGATAGACAGATAGATAGATGATAGAGATAGATGAGAGATGAGTGAGATAGATGATAATGAGAGAGACAGAGAGAGAGAGAGAGAAAGAGAGAGAGAGAGAGAGAGAGAGAGATCCCTATAATACGCTACAATGTGAGCAAGGGACAATAATGAGACAGATATTTGAGGCTTTCTGATCAGGTATCTGTTGACATTTCAAATGTGTCTCATGTGTGAGTTGCACTGAGGCCTTCTGTGCCTTCAGAAAATAAAATCCATAAATTTTTCTCTGCTTATGATTTGTCTGTGCTTTCCAGAATACTAAAATTGTTTATTTTGCAAACAAGCTCTTTAAAACCAGTTCAGAGTCTTAGTGCTTGCAACTGGAAAAACCTTATAAGGTCATCCATATTATTATATAGGCCCGAGAGGACTGTGTAACTGGCTGAAGAACACCCAGGCTATCTGTCAGAAAGTAAGATAAGCCCAAAACACTTGACACTCAGTTTTATGTTCCATAAGTACATTTGACTTTGGTTTTTCAAACATCATTCATTGCAGAGTTGAATCCATGTTTCAGATTCTATTTTAATGTATCAAGTACAGTGGCTGATATTGTAGGAATAGCCTGTAGAGAATGCTGAGAGATCAATATGAGGAGTGTTGAGAATTAACTAGTTGAGGCTTAGTGTGAGAACATTTAAGTGATTTCAGCTCAGTTTCAGCTCATGAGACTGATGATGAGTTACATGCATCTATCATAGGAATGTGCTATCATGTGAAGCTGCCTTGTTCATAATGTCATACTCAGCGTTTTCTTGCTTATATTTTATTACCATATGTTTTATTAGTATATGTTGCAATACATGAAACGAGCAATATTAAATATTTTTGCATATGTTTGTTGGCCATTTAAACTTTCTTTGAGAAGTATCTATTTCACTTGCCAATTTATTGATTAGGCCTTTTTAAAATATTCTTTATATAGTCTAGATATTATATTCTGCCTGCAAAATAGCCAGCAAAGTTTTTCAGCATGCTGTAGATTGTCTCTTCACTCTACTGATTATTTTCTTTCCTGTGCAGAAGATTTACAATTCTATATAATCCCAGTGCTTGATTCTTGCTGTTAGTTCCTGTAGAGTTGGAGTCCTATTCAGAAAACTCTTTCCATAATCTATTACTTCAAGTTTTTTGCTTATTTTATCTTTCACTAGATTCATTGCTGTTTTAATGATTAGATTTTTGATAAATTTTAATTTTGACTTGAGTGGTTAGGAGAGACACAGGTCCAGCTTCAATCTTCTGCATACAGATATCCAATGTGCCCAGCACCGTTGGTGCACTAGGCTATTTTTCTGTCAGTACATATTTTCCGTCCTTTCATCAAAGGTCAAATAGTTGAATGTGCCTGGACAGAGTGCTTCATCCTCTATTCTGTTGTACTGATGCAGGTCTGTTTTCATGCCAATAATATGCTGTTTTCATAGCTGTCCTTTATAAATAACTTAAAGTCAGATATTGTGATGCTTCCTGCTTTGTTTTTGTTGCCCAGGATTTCTTTTGATATTTTGGATCTCTTCCGCTTCCATATGAATTTCATAGTTGCTTGCTTCAGTTCTTTGCAGAATGTTGGTATTTTAATGGATATTTCATGGAATCTATATATCCGTTCAGGGGTTATGATCATTTTGATAATATTGTTTCTACCTATCTAAGAACAGGGGATGTCTTGCCATTTTCTGAGGTCCTCTTCAATTTCCCTTTTTCAGGGTATTCTAGTTTTCATAGTGGAGATTTTTCACTTCCTTCGTTGGGTTAGTTCTTAGACTGTGAATTTTTTCAGTGCTATTGTGAATGGTACAATTTGCATAACTTCTTTCTCACGGAATTCATTGTTGATAAATGATGTAGGTTTTTGTGTGTTTATTTGTATTTTTCTGCATTGCTGAAATTTGTTTATAAGAATTTTTGTGGAATCCTTTGAGTCTTGTATGTAGAATGTCATTTAATCTACAAAAACAACAATTTGACCTCTTTGTAACCTATACATATCTCCTCTATTTCTTTCTCTCGCCTGATTGCTCTGGCTAATATTTTGAGTACTATGGTGAACAGAAAGGGTTGTAGTGGGCATGCTTGTCTTGTCTCTGGTTTTAAAGAGAAAGTGTTTAGTTTTTCTTTCATTTAATATGATGTTAGCCACTGGTTTCTCATAAGTAAGTTTTCATAAGATTTAGGAAAGATCCTTCTATACCTACTTCCTTCAAAGCTTTTCATGAATGTATATTGGATTTTTAACAGCTATTTTGACAGCTATTCATGTGATCATATTGCTTTTGTCTTTGAATCTAAATTGCTTATGGGATATATAATATTTACTGATTTGTGTACGTTGAGCAGCCCTTGAAGCTATGGAAAGAAACCTTCTTTGCGTGATATACGACCCTTATGGTGATATGTTGCATTCTATGTGTCAGTATCTTGTGGAGAAGAATACTGGTCTGTAGTCACCTCTTTTAGTTGGATCTTTACCTAGGCTTGAGATCAGAATGAGGCTGGCTGTCCAACATGAGGTTAGAAGTACCCTTTTCTCAGTTTCCTCTGAGGTTTTGAAAAGGATTGATGATTTAACATCCCTACAGTTTTGTAAATTCAACAGTGAATCCATCAGATCCCGGGATTTTTTAGTTGGTAGTTGTATTATTGCTGCCTCAATTTCATTTCTTGGTTTTGGATTGTTCAATATTTTTAACTCTTTTTTATTTAGCTTTCATAATTTATGAGTTCATGAATTTGTTTATTTCTTTAAGACTTTTCAGTTTATTGGGATACACTTTTCGGTATTACATACTATCAGCATTTTGACAGCTCTGTGCTTTTACCTTTTCCATTCTTAATCTCATTAACACAAATCTTTTTCTGTAGGTGCTCTAAATTTTCTGGGATTTCTCCTTTGATTGCTTTCTAGCTTCATTGCATAATAATCTGATAATAAATGTTGGATTATTTAGATATTTTATTTATTTAATAAGGCTTTTCACACTACGGTGTGACCTACTTTGGAGACAGTTCCATATTCTGCAAAGAATGTATACTCTATTATAGTAGGGTAGGACACTTTGTAGGCACCTATTTAGTCCATATGTTCAAAGTTGTGATCCAGTTCTGATATTCATTTATTTATTGATTTATTGATTTATTGATTTTAGTTGATATACCTCTTTGTGAAAGGGGAATGTTGAGATCCACTGTTGTGATTCTGTTATGTTTATTTAAGTTTATACTCGGTGGTACTTGTTTTATTTAAGTAGGTGCTCCAGCATTTGGCAAGTAAATATTTAAAGTATTCTTCTTTGTCTATTCTGATTAGTATTCATTTTTTGAAAGAAAAATTGGTATCCCTTTTTGTTTGGGGATCCTGCTGCACGATATATTCTTTTCCATCCTTTGATTTTTAGCCTATATCTTCTTAAGCTAGATGATTATTTTTACTGTAGCAAGCCATTGTATTTTCTTTTCTATCAGTCTGCTGATATATACCTTTTACAGGTAAAGTTGAGGTCATTATCATTGACATATACTACTGAGAGATATTAATTAGTGCCAACATTCCATTATTACTCTGTTGATGACACTTATGTTTTTCTGTTGTATTGATTTGTTTGTTTGCCTTGGTTAATGCATTCATTCCACCTAGGTTTTTGCCTTTTTTGGTTTCTTTGTGTCTCCCCAATATGTTCTTACATTTTGGAGTGCTTGTGTAATATTCATTAATCTCTTCACTTTCTTGCATGTAATATCCTTATTTTTCCATCAATTTTGGAAGCAATGGAATATTTAGAGTTCAGGCACCTTAGGGTAGTCCTTCAATTTTCCTCCCTTCAGTATACCTAAACATGTTAACCTATTTAAATACCACTGAAAAATGTGCCTTCCCAGGTGGACTGCACCCTTGGCTATATTACTGTTTAAGGGAAACTTTTACTAGATATGTTCATCTAGGTTGATAGGTGTTTCACTTGTAGTGTTTCAAATACTTCACTCCAAACTCTTCTGTCCTTTAGAATTTGCATTTAGGAGTCCAATGCAAGTTATTTTTATCAGTATGTGTTTGCAGTAAATAATGATTACAATAACTATGAGGAAATTGGTACATGAAGTATTTCTCTTGTATAAATGTAGTTTGTTATTATTACTTAGTAGCTTTACATAAAATGCAGTTTATTAGTACACGTGCATGGCATATAATGCTTACATTCTTTGTGGAAAGTTAGTACATATCTATATTACAACTTAAATCCTTTTTTCATTCCTTTTCTATTCCCACTCTCCCTATATCCCTTATCCCCTTCTACGTTTTTTAATTTTTAATTTTTCCTTTTTTCCAACTGCTCATAAATTTCTGCAGTCTTGTTAGACATTTGGCATTTTTAATTATAATATGTCTTAAGGATCTTTCTTTTGGATTATATTTGGTGTTCTGTAAACCTTGCTTAGCTGTATGTCAAACACCTTTGTTATATTTGGGAAGATTTCTATTATAGTTTCTGTAAGCAAATAATAATTTCATGTATGCCAACTTCTAGTTCCTCTTAGGATAGTTTTCTTATTCTCATCTAGTACCTGTTGGAATAATATTTCCTTTTCTCTTACTTTTTTTTGAGGCTGCCCTGAATTATTCATAATTTTCCATTTTCCTCTTGATTTTAGAAGCCTTATGTTATAGTGTGTGCCTAGTTGCCCCCCCACCCAGCCTGCAAACGCTCATTGTACAGGCTTCTAGAGTTTGTTATTAATTCATGATCCAATGCTGGGATTATAGATGTGAGTGTTACATCCACCCTGGGGTGGATAGACTAAATACAATATAAGGAAGGGAGAGAGGCCTGCTAGCTGCCACAGCCACTGCTCCTCAGTTTGAGCTTTTTACTTTGGTAACAGATTTTAAAGGGCTAAAATATCAAAACAAATTTTAGTACGCATAGTCATAGTAGCGTCAGAAAAATCCTGAAGGTAGCAACTGAGCCCAACCCCCAAATCTGCTTTCTTTCAGTGAATGTCTTTATTGGAGTGGGAAAGCACAGCCTTTCCATGCCACTTTCTCTTTTCACATGCTAGAATCTTCTGGAGGTTTCATGAATGACTAGCTACCAATGTGAAGGCATATAGATGCCCTTGGAAACGTCGAAGTTGCATGCAATTACTAACAGGCTTTTGAAAAGTCAGAGCACTTCACAGACTGCACTGATTAACCCTCAATTCTATCCAGGTCCTCAGAGCCCTGTATGGATTTTCAGTAGGAATTCAAGTAATAAAGAATTTACAGGTTAGAATCTCTGAGGTTGCATTCCATTTCTCTCGGAAAACCTTTCTGCAGACTGGGAGAGGGGTGCCACGGCAGAAACTCAGTCTGCATGGGGTAGAAAAACATTTAATTTATTTGTTTAGTCAAAGCCCAGAATACCTTTCCAGAAGGGCAAAAGGCAATCGAACCTGTGTGGTTGAGGCCAGATGTTATTCTACCTGGCTTTGGGAGAAAGAACAGAGAGGTTCGTTGTCTTACATTCTTATAGCATGACAAAAATTCAAAGACTTTGTTTTCTCAGTAAGAATATTAACAATTTACATTAATGAAAGTGTAGCATTAAAGAAATACATTCTCTAAGTTTTCTTTGAGTCTTTAGGCTTTATGGTTTCTTTGCATTTCCACAGTTAGCTTATGACAAATATGTAGGTACATGTTATTGTCATAGCAACAAGTTGACTAATTTGTTCAAACTCTTAAAATTTAGACAGTATTTTATACATGATTAAACCGTTCAGGAAAGTAGATGTTAAAAGAAAAAAGGGCTTTGCCATGAAAAGTTGGGGTTGTTCATAAAGGATTCGGATGTCATATGAAACACCTTTTTCAATAATTACTATTACCAGAGGACATTAGTCATTTTCTTTCTGAACAAAGATAATAAAGAAAACAATGGGAAAGATTTTATAGTCATCCACTGAAACCATTCCTAATTAGATATAGATTAATTTAAAAAGCAGAATAATTAAGTCCATGCTAATTACTACCTTTAAATTTAAAAGGATAGGTGATATACTTTGAAAATAATTTAATCTATTAGTAGTGCCACGTTGTACATCAGGTTGAATTAAAACAATGAACTCTTAGCAAACACTAATTATTAATTCAAAAAGGGATGAATTTTACATTACATCGCTAAGAGTGTACAGAATTTTTGCCTAGAAGGAAAAGAGCTTATGATCAAATAATATAAATCAATCATTTCATTCTGCTCACTAAATATTACATCTACTCACCCTTTTCTTGTAGCCCCTAAATTTCTGAGTATATGAGACAGCCCAAATGCCTTGTTCTGGAAACGAACTTGGTAGGATAAGCACAGTCCTTACTTATAAGACGGCTGATGGCTTATTGTTTTAAGACCATGTAAAATTAACATGCTGAGGTTGGGAACAGTTGGTTATATGTCACTCTCAGGTATTGCTGTGTTCACTATCATGGAATATCTGACTAGTTGCATTGTTCATAAAATTACTCAGTATTTTGAGCATTTATGGCTTTCTGTCTTTCTTAGAAGCACCAAACTGTTTCTGTTAGTGTAAAGCCTGCCTTAAAATCTGTTTGTATGGCTGTTTATTTCTTGACTCATTTTGATCTCTCTCCTACTTAGCCATTTTTCTTTGCTAAAGTAAATAGAACTTTGTATAATTCCTTTTGAACTGTGGTTCTCAACTAGTTACAATTACGACCCTGTGTTGGGCGTGGAAGCACATGCCTATAATCTAGCATTCAGGAGGTTGAGGCAGGAGAATCACTGTGAATTTGAGGCCAGCCTGGGTTTACATAACAGACTGAAGGCACACCTAAATTACACAAAGAAATTCTGCTTCAAAAGAACTTCTTCCAGGGCCCAGACGGATGGCTCAGTGGTCTAAAGCACCTGCTTAGGAAAGCTTGGGCGGCTGCAGGGACTGACGTTCGATCCCCGGCACCACATGCTGTGCCAGCCTTGCCCTCAGAGCAGGCTGAGCCGGCCATAAAAATAAACAAAAGTTCTGAAACAAGAAAAATAAAATAAAATAAAATTCTTTTTAAAAAACTATAAAAAAAAGAACTTCCCCCAGAAGAACTTATCTGGCAATATTTGGAGACATATTTATGTCTCCTGAGGGAAGGAGGGCGTTGTCACTGGCATCTGGTATGTAAGGGATGAGATAATGTTAAATATCCTAAAAAGCACAGGACAGCCTCTACAGCACAGAATTCTTTAGCTCTAAATGTCAATAAGAAAAAGCTGGAAAAACTCACAGGGAACAGGTGATAATCACCCTGTTTAAACAGTAAATTAAGATAATAGCACAATATGTAACCAAACTCCTTGGCATAACATTTGCTGTTCTGTTGGGAGCAAGATGTCCCTGAAAGTTACATTTGCACAAGAGCTTCCTTCCCCTGCACCCATCAGAAATCAGAAATTATGAACAAACAGACAGACTTCCATCAAAAACCTCCATCAAAAACTAAAATTGGGAAAATGAGATTTTTAGGAATGCAATGAGATGAAAATCAGTTCTGAACTATAAAGCCTATAAGGAAACAAAATGATAGGAGCAGAATTTAAATTTTGAATCAAAAATACAGAGGTTTATCAGCATGAGTACAAGCAAAATCTTAGCTAATGAAGGACAAAATTCAGAAGATTTTTAAAAATATGGAAGAAAAAGACAGAGACATTCAGATAATGTTAGAAGAAGGAATAAAAATTGCACACAAGAATTATGGAAAGAAATCGCCATGCAAAGTGGTGCATCTGTGGCATGTAAGCAACAGTGGGCTGTACATATCATTGAAAGGTATCAACATTCTTCATCAATGATCCAGAGTATCAGGCAAAATAATGGTGAGACCTATGTCAAAACATTTCCTGGTATTCTAATAAATCACAATGATGGCAGTCTACAAGTTACAAGCCAAAATTCAAATCAGAGCATTCTTTCTACTGCTAAATATCTGAGAATTATGAAGCAACATCCACAGGTTATGTTTTGGATTTTTTAAGGTTTAGTTTTATATTTATTTATTTATTGTTTTTTACAATAGTTAATACATTGCATAATGTTGTCTTTGTCATTGTTTTTCAGAGTACAAGATGCAGACATGATTTCTTATATAAACATCCTTAGAACATCCACAGGTTTTGAAGAGAAAAAGAGTTCATTGAAAGAATTTGAATTCCAACAATTGGTAACTCTCATGAATCAAGAAAACAGTCATTCTCAGACATGCAAAGTCTAAGAAAGGGAAACATTCAGACATGTTTACTTATCACTTATTTGCTTTGTCTTGTTAACTTTTGAGACATTGCCTCACAATGTAATTGAGAGTGGCCTTCATCATGTAGCATAGACTGGCCTCAAAGTTACAGTGATACTCCTGTTTTAGCCTCCCGGGTGCTGGGATTATAAGCATTCACCATCACACTTGGTACACATCTTTATTTTTTGGATTTTAATTGAATTTATTCTTCAGTTAAGATGAACAGAAATTAAGAACTCAGAACAGAACTTACTGTGGGTTTTTTTGTTTTGTTTTTTGTTTTGTTTTTTTTGCCTTTTTGAAACAGGTTCTTGCTACATAGTTCAGGCTTGCCTTGAGCTAGCTTTTGTAGCTCAGGTCGGTCTCCACCTCACATCGGTCCTCCTACCTCTGCTGCCCAAGTACTAGGATTACAGGCATGCACCACCACACCCAGCTAAACTGACCACTTTACTTTTTTTTTTTTTTTTTCCTGGAACTGGACATTAAACTCTGGCTCTTGTGTTTACCAGGCAAGCACTTACTGCACTGAGCTAACTCCTCAGCCCCCAGAAACTACATTTTAAGTAAGCCTTCCAAACATAAAGCTCAACCTCAATGACTGATCTAATATATAAATGTTAAAATAAATTCAGAAAAAGAAGACAAATACTATAAAATAGTAATATTGTGCTACCATTCTGAACGAAAAACTCTAACATATGACCTGAAGCTTCAATGATGATAAGGAGAAGTTGGGATAATAAAGATACATTAAACTCTACATGTTACAGGGACAAGAAAAAAATCAGTTATATTCCTTTATTTACATAGCACTAAAAATATGGAGTTTGGGGACAGCTCCGATACTCAGCGGATTAAAGCACTTGCTTAGGCAGGCGCAGGGACCAGGTGCAATCCCTGGCCTGCTGCGCTGCCCGCACTGCCACAGCCCCCTGAGATGGTGATAGAGACTGGGCAAGGTGGTGCATGCCTAGATTCCCAGTGCCTGGGAGGCTGAGAACAGGAAGGTCACTACAAGCGTGATCCGTGTAGTGAGACGCTGTAGAAACTGTAGTAAAATAAATTTTAAAAACCTGAAAAATATAAAAATATGGAATTAAATGCACTTTCAATAACCTTCAAGGTAACTGGTGGTAGAATTAAAAGTAGATTAAAAACAATCTAAATCTCTGATCATGGTGTGCCTAAGAAAATAAAGAAAACTAAGACAGAAAATAAAATGGTAAATTAATTACGATTCTTAAAAGTAGAATGAACTTCTTTAATAAGGAATAAAAATATAAAAAGCAATACCATAAACATTTTGAGGTAGATATTGAATATAAGTATAAATTATTATAAAGATAATTATAAATAAAATGTCCTGTTTGCTCACATATACAGTTAAGTTTTAAACATTAGTATGGTAGTTGGGAAGGGTGTGATAAGGCAGGAAATCTTACAGCTTTGCCAAATGTCTCTGGTCAACATATTTTAAGAGACTGAGGCATGTTGTTAGCTTACCATCAATGAAATTCTTGAAAACTGTCCTAAAATATAATCTGCAATGAGGGGCCGGGGAGATAGCTCAGCAGAATAAACACTTGCTGACAAGCACAGGGTCCTGAGTTAGATCTCTGGTACCACACACAATAAAAAGAAATGCATATACATACATATATATATATATATATATATATATACATATATATATATTGCAGACTAGATATAATGTATATATAATATATATACACATTGCAGAATATATTCTGCAATATAGATATATGATGTCTAATTAGTTACATTGCATTATTATAATAATAAAAACTTTGAAAATTGCCTAATGTCCCAAATAAAGACTAACTCTAATAAATATCACATATGAATATGATTTTAAGAATGACATACTAGTGATAGATGAATTGTAACTTAAAACTAATGCTAAATATTTTTATTGTTGAAGAATACCAAATAGAGAAAAAAGAAAAAGCAGTGTTAGAAACATTGCCTACCCCTTGGAACTTACACCAACATGCACCCAGGCCCACAGTGTAAATGAGACCTTCAACATGCTCACCACAACAGCCTCCATCAGACAGGCCTAGTGTTGAACCCTCCAGCAGAACTCTCTGCAGAGAGGGAAGGGGCAGGATCCACCAGCTAACCCAGGAGCACACATCTTGCCAGAGGGATATAATGGATCCACTTCAGTGGGCTAAAGCAGGAAGAAGTGAAGCACAGCAGCGAGACCCAAGCCAGGCCCACCGGCATGTGTTTGAACATAGTAGATCCCGTCCCAATTATCTAATACCCTTTTCTAGAACCAGATCTATGAAACCATCCTCTCTCTATCTCTCTTGATTGAGAGGACAACAGGTAACCAGGGTCAACTAGTCTGCCTGGAAGACTACAGGCACAAAAAGGGAGGTCATAAGGTAGAACTTAGGGAAACTAACTTACTTAAAATTTCCAATCTAATATATGTTTAGCTATACATTGATAACATTCTTAGGGTCTAAAAGGCAAATTTAGTAGATACAAAAATTTGTCAACTGCTAAATCTCACTTCCCATTTTTAGTGTTGCTATGTACAGCTCTATAAATATAAAACTGTAACTGTTTTAACTACTGTAATCTCTCTTCGGTAATAATATCGGTATATGCTAGCATAATAACTACAGCAGTGCTCTCCGTCAAAGGTCATAAGACAGTGCTACACAAAATAGCAAACAGAAGGACCAAAATGCACTCTCAGGCCGGGAGCCCATCCAGAACAAATGCAGGAGAAAATAGCATAGAAGAAATTGGAACTCACACACCTGAAATCTCTGAAGTGATAGTGTCTAAAGCAAAGGAACAACTATAGAAAGATAAAGAGGAACTCAGACCAGAAATAATTTCTGAAGTAAAAAAAGAAATGGTAACTATAATGAAAGAAGTACTAAGTGCTTCTAAAGAACACATTGTCAAAAAAATAGAAGAGAATAAAAAAATGATGGAATCCTTTAATGAGCACTACAGGAAAGAAACAGAATGCATGAGGCAGATTTAAAGAAACACACAGAAAGCTGGATGTAGTGGCACATGCCTATAATCCCAGCACTTGGTAGGCTGAGGCAGGAGGATCAGTGTGAGTTTAAGACCAGCTGAGGCTACATATGTGATTTCAAGTACAGCCTGAACTGCATAGTGAGACCCTGTCTCAAAAAGACAAAAAAAAAAAAAAAAAAGGAAAGTAAAACCTCATTATAACCTGATAAAATCACCAAAAAAGTGAACATAGAGTTTCATACCTTGAAGACACAATTGCAGCTAGTGAAAAGGTAAGAAAAGATATATTACAAACTACCAGGGTGCAGGAAAAAATAATTCAACATCTTCAAGATGATATAGAGATGAATAATGTAAGATTAATAGGTATAAATGGCAATAAAATAGATTAAAATAGATATCAAAAGAATATGGACAGAAGTAAAAGCAGCAAACTTGCCAAATATGAGGAAAAAATCAGACATTCAGTAACTGAATCATACAGGAATCCAAACAACATCAATCTAATTTAAAATATACCCAGATGTATGATGAGCAAGACACAAGAAATCCAGCACAAAAAAAAAAAAAAAAAATCCAGCGCAAAAACAATATACTAAAAGCCACTGGTAAATACAGATTTGCACCTATGATACACAACATTCTGGCCTGTAAGTTGTACTCATTGTTTGATCTGAATTAAGTATTTGAAATGCTTAATTTAATTTTAATTAGTATTTAATTGCCTGAATAATATTTAATTATACTTTTTGTATTTTATGGTTCATACTGTATCTTTGACTTACAATTCTCTCAGGGTTTTATGGAGAGCAAATTAGTCCAGCAATGGCCATGTCTCATCCAGATGGCTGATACTGACAAAAGATCTACAAACTGCTGTACATAATTTCAGGGTAAATCCTGAGGGGTTTTGACTGACCTTGTCAGATGCAACAGTGGTATCTTTTTTTGTTGCATGGATCTTGCTTTATCTTGGCCTTAGCCATGCAGCAGAAAAGTATAACCATGAGATATAAAAGTTAAAGCCATATTAATAAGCCAGGCTGTAAAAAGCTCAAGTCAACTTCTGACATTACCAGTTCTGTGGATAATCTACTACTATTATGGACTGTTGGACTATGGTGGGTTATTTTGCTGAAGACATGTACCTACAATATTTGATGGCAATGGAACATCCATCTCTGATAAAATAATAATAAAAAAGGGGAATATAAATCAAGGACCATTTTATAGTATATATGAAATAGTTGGGATAGATATACACCTACTTTCAGTTCAATGAGAAAAAATATGTGTACTAATAGTATTTAGAAAAGATGTCATGTGTGCACCTTGTACTCTGAATAACTACCACAAAGACAATAATTTGCAAGGTATTAGTTATTGTAACTGTCTTACTAACCAGATTTGAAATTGTCTCATTGCTATTTCTTTCTCATTAAACTTAATTTAAAAAATAAAAAGGAACAAATAAGAAAAAAGGAATTCAACAATGGTTGCTTTATTATATGATGCTACATTCAAATTAGTTATTCGCATTGCTCTACACAAATCTGTAAATTTAATTTTTAAAAATAACAAAGAAGCAGGGCATGGTGGCTAATGCCTGTAATCCCAGCACTTGGGAGGCTGAAACAGGAGGATCAGTGTGAGTTCGAGACCAGCATGGACTACAAAAGTGAGCTCAAGGCCAGCCTGAACTGCATAGTGAGATCCTGTCTCAAAAAGAAAAAAAAAGTATAAGAAATTCAAAACAGGAAAAAAATCAGTTAAAAAATAATTTCAGCATTAACTACTCTTTGCAAAAGACCAACAGAAATTGACAATACAATTACTCAAACTGTTCTACAAGTATACACAAATACATTTTTCCTTCTTACATTTGTCCTTTTCCTTCCCCAAGCCAGTTTTTCCTTTTATTGAAAAATATCTTTCCCTTACACAACATCTCACAGTATCTGTTGTATCTTTCAGATTTTCATTGTTCTTTCAAGTTCTCACTAGCAAGATAATATGATGTTTGCACAGGTGGATCTATTTTCCTTACCATTATAGTCTCTAGCTGCATTCATTTCACTATAAAATTCTCAAATTTATTTTTATAGACATATAATACCCCATTGTGTAGAAACATCATATCTTTTATTTCCATTCTTCAGTTAAGGGAAATTTGGGTTGCTTCCAAGATTTATCTAGGACAAATTGCACTCCTACAAGCATGAGCGCACATATGTCATTGTGGTATGATGTTTTCAGTTCTTTTGGAAAAATATGTAGGAAGGGAATCCTTGGTTTGAATGAGAACTCCAATCTTAGATTTTTAAGGAATCTCAACACTGATTTCCATAATAGTTGTACCAGCCTGCACTGCCACCAACAGTGGAGAAGGGTTTCTTTATACCCACAGCCTCTCAAACATTTGTTATTGGTTGACTTCCTGATGATAGCTGAATAATGTTAAATTATAATGTAATCTTTATTTAAAGAAAAACCCATATTGATGCATGAAAAATTCAATGTAGTAACATCAGTGATAATTTCTTCTCAATTTTTATATTTTATTTGCTATCATTATGTTTTCTAAATATTCTACAAAGACCATTCATTCTTTCTCTTGGTAGTTTTTCTTTCTGTTTCAGATGTTACTCAGAGGAACAATGTAACATAAATTCTGAGGAAAAAGTAAAATGGGGTTTTCTAGGTTCTATGTCTCTGAGAACAGAAATGTTTGGGGGTTTTTGTTTGTGTGTTTGTTTTTGTTTTATTTTCTTAATTTTTTGTTATTTTTAATAAGAAATAACAATATTACAGTTTCAAAATACATTAGTAGTACATTCACAGTAATTGATACAATGCATATTGTTGTCCTCGTACTAGTTATACAGAGCACATGGTGTAGATGTGATAAATTTTCTAATTGATATCGGCAAAAAAAAAATTGTTTTCTTTGAACTAAGAGAAAGTAGTTGTATGCTTAGTCCAATGTTCCATAACTGCAGTGGGACAGAACTTTTCTGTGACAAAAGGGTCACAAAAAAGAAAACAGAAATTTTTAACACTTACATCATTTAATGAATTTTTTCCTCAAAATTTTTTTCTTTCTTTTGGATTACCCACTCAGCATAATATGCAAAGCCTCTGATAATGTTTCTGTATTTGTATCCATGTTAGCCACTCTTTCCAGGCAAACACTGCCCTTCTTGGATGTTCATGTTAACCACCAAGAGTATAACAAATATGTAAAGGAGCACAAAGATCAGAGATTGTAACAAATTCAGTAGGCTTTTCTTAAAGAAAAAAAATGTGTATGAAATCAAAGCTTTGTTTGTTTAAAGCAAGAAGTGATAACTAATAAAGCAGAAAAGAACACACCTAGAATTTGGAAAAATAAGTAAAATTGAGAGGTACTAAGAGATATAGATGGAAATAGATTAATTCATAAAAGTAAGGAAATTTTAAAACTAACCATCGATCCATCCTCCACCTTTTCCCATTCGGCCACACAGAAGAATCAAATTTGAGAAAAAGTTAGATCTTTACCACCATATAAAGTTAGGACAGTCTTAAAGAAGTAGAGTACAGTTGTAAAGGAAATATTAAGCTATTTTTGAGAGTACAATTGCTTGGTACATCTAAATAAACTGATACTTAGGGATGAATAATTCTCAGTCTCAGCACATGAACAGCAAAGTCAGTGAAAGCTACATATGAAAAAGTAAATGTGCATCTTTTCATAGCAGCATTTAATGCTAGAAGAACTCAAAACAATATCGTTAAGTTATTTGTGTACCCTCCATCCTTTCTTCTTTATTGCATTTAATAAGAAATAACAATGTGACAGTTTCAAAACACTTTGGTAGCATATTTCCAGTATTTGATACAATGCACATGTTGTCCTCCTAGTAGTAATACAGCACTGACTATAGATGTGATAATTTTTCTAATAATTATTGGTACAAAAACGACTTCTCATTGAACTAAGACAAAGTAGTTCTACACATAATCCAATGTTCCATAATCACAGCTGGTTATTGGTAAAACTGGCAATGATGGAAGCTGTTGATTTAAGATTTTTACAGCTCAGCATACTAATCTAGCTTTATGTCTTATGCCTCATGGTTAAAATTTCTGCTGGGTGGTTAAGGGCAAATTAAAGCAAGACCTATATAACAAAACATGGTGAGGATTCAGAACATAAAAAAAAAAAAAAAAAAACCTGTGCTATAACGTCCTATAACTCAGGGGTTTCCCAAATTTTCTGTTCAAGGAGATTATGGGGCTAGAGAGGAAAGTGATTGAACATATACAGTGTACCTAAGAAGAGTCACCTAGAGAGAAAACATTCTCTCGGGCTTTCACAAAGAGCAAATTCGTCAAGCAATGGCCGTAACTCATCCAGATGGCTGACAATAACAAGAGCTCTACAAAGCACTGTGCATGGTTTCAAAGTAAACCCAGAGGGGATTTGACTGACCTTGGGAGATACCCTCCATCCTTTCTGAGCCACTACTATCTAACCAGATATTTGGCCCAGCACAGAAAATTTATGCTATTCTGCATTTTGACACATGATGGAAACCTGAAGTATCCTAATGTGTAGTCAAGTCAGAAAACATATTCAAAGTATGTAAACTGAAAGTCCTACGGTGATGGATGAAGAAATTCTGATTTCTTAAGGCTTTCTTTAAGCAGCAAAAATAAAACTTTGGTTATCAGCTTTGAGCTGCTTAACAAAATACAGATTATTGTAAAATAGAGATGGAATAAATTCAAGCATTAACTACTTGTTTATATGTACCAGCAGAAACGCATAGTACAGTTGTCCAGCCATCCTGTTTACATACATAGAATTTTTTTCTTTTTTCCTTTCTTGCTTTGTTTCTTTCTTCAATTTTACATGCATATAGCAGTAGTATGAATAATCATTTGGGGACAATACTACATGTCACTAACAACTACTGTGAAATTCATATTACTTTGTTAAGTGAAAATCTGTATCACTTGTAATTTCTATTTCAGTTCTAATTTGTACTCTTTAAAAATAAAAATATAGATTATTATTGATTATTGAAGAAAAACAAATTCTCTATTTTACTTTCCCCTATCTAGCATGATAACATTACTTTTTTTCTTTTTTTATTACTTTAATAAGAAATAACAATGTAAAACAATGTGACAGTTTCGAAACACATTAGTAGCACATTTCAATATTTGATACAATGCATATTGTTGTCCTATTAGTTGTACAGAGCACAGGATGCAGATGTTATAATTTTTCAAATCATTATTGTTACAACAAAATTTCTGCTCATTGAACTAAGAGAAAGTAGTCGCATACATAATTCAATGGTCAGTAATCACAGTGGGCTGTTGGTAAAACTGACAATGTCAGAAGCTGTTGATTTAAGCCTTTTACAGTTCAGCATTCTAATCTAGCTTTCTACTTTATGCCTGTAGTTAAACTTTTCTGATGGGTGGTTAAGGGCATGTTTAAGCAAGACCTGTATAGCAAAACATGTAATTACTGTCTCCCAAGGTCAGTCAAATCTCCTCAGGATTTCACTTTGGAACCATGTATAGTGCTTTGTAGAACTGTTGTCAGTGTCAGCCATCTGGATGAGACATGGCCATTGTTTGATCAGTTTGCTCTATGTGAAACATTCTCCTAAGAGAATGTTTTCTCCCTAGGTGACTCCCCTTTGGCACACTATGTATCTTCAGTCCCTTTCCTCTATAGCCCCATAATCTCCTTGAACAGAAAATTTGGGAAATCACTGAGTTATAGGATGTTACAGTAGAGGTTCTCTTATATTCTGAGTCCTCACTGACCTTGAAGGGCTAGGACCAAAATATTGGCTTTCCTTGTAGAAAGCATTTCTACTGAGGTTGCAGTGTTGCCTTTTAAAATGCATGCACTCATAGTTGTTAAGAACTGAAATTTCTAGGCTGGTGAGATAGCTCGGCGGCCCATGCACCTGCCTGGCAAGTGCATGGACCCAGGTTCAAACCCGGTACTACATGCCATGCTCTAGCATCCCAGGCACACAGCTCTGGCCACTGCAATGGTGTGGTAGTATATGCCTGTAAACCCGCTTAGGGATAGGAGGATCACTATGAGCCCATGCTGCAGAGCAATAGCCTGTACCAAATAAATAAATACATAAATACATAAATAAATGACTTTTATTAATGTTAGCAACTGTCATTTAAAAAAAACTGAAATTTGGCATACTCAGACTCCATAAAGGAAGGATTGCTGTACATTTTGTACGTTTAGCATATTTGCCTCTTACGTTTGCAAGGACTTCTGATTGACGTCTGCTTTGCTAAGTCTGCTTATGTTGTCTGCACCTTTATGAGATTGCTACAGTAGATCTACACTGGAAATCATTTAATTTGTAGAAAAATTTTATTAAACACTCTCTAGAAAAAGATTTGAGAATATGTAAGTTATAAAAGTCAATTTGAATAGCAGCGTAAATCAATCACAGGTAAGAATAAAATACATCCATTAAGATGGAGTTAAAGTCATATGAAAGCATGGAAAGGCACAGAAAGGTAACTGTTGCAAATCCTTTATTAAGAAGTTAAGTCAAGCCGGGCGTGGTGGCACACGCCTGTAATCCCAGCACTCGGGAGGCTGAGGCAGGAGGATCAGTGCGAGTTCGAGACCAGCCTGGGCTACAAAAGTGAGCTCAAGGTCAGCCTGAACTGCATAGTGAGACCTTGTCTCAAAAAGACAAAAAAAAAAAAAAGTTAAGTCAGAAGATATAGTCTTACCACACAGTAGGGTGACCATAATAAATGATGATGTTCTGCATACTTCCAAATAACTAGAAGAGAGATTGCAAACGGTGTTATCGAAAAAAAAAAAAAAAAATGATGAGTTCCGGCAGGAATATTCAGGGGTCTAAAGCACCTTCTTAGACAAGCTTAGGCGAATAGGCAGGGACTGTGGCTTGATCCTTGGCACCATATACTGCACCAGTCCCGCCCCCAGTATGGGCTGAGTCAGCCCCGCCATAAAAAGAAATGATGAATATTTGAGATGATGGATATGTTAATTATCCTGGATTATCACTGAATAATGTACAAATGTACCAAAGTACCACATTGCACCATATACATATGTTCAATTATGTTAATTTAAAAATTGAAAAAATTTAACACATTTGATAAAAACTTGCATCATTATTAATAATTGATAAAATATAAAGCATATGCATATTTATTATTCAATTTTAAAAACTAATAAAGTGACAAAATTAATGACAAGCTATATTAAGTGAAGAGAGGGAAAGGGGTAATGGAAAATTAAACCATAAACTACAATTCCAGGAAGCATCAAAATAAACCACAGTAGGAAAAGTTCAAAGACTGGAGTGGGTGAGAAATAGGGAGAGAATATCCAGTTACTTTTTTATTTTTGCTGTTAAACTATGCCTACAAATAATTTTTAAGTTACAAAACATTTGTAACAAATGGTAAAGACAGATGTAGAGGCAATATGTTTAGACAATTTGTCAGAGAAGTTTGGTTATTAAAAAGAGAAGATAAGTGAGGAAATAAGTTGACAAAGATAAAGTCAAAGAAAACCATGTCAATTGATTTTAATGTAAAATTAGTGTAATTACACAATGATTAAATAACACAAAATATGAAAATTATTGATACTTTGGAGCCCCATTCAATGAAGGTAACTGGGCAGTGCCCAAGCTACCTATGAGGTAAGGATTATCTTATAAAGACAGTTTAAACCTTATTACATACATCCTTGTTCTTTTACTATCACTGTATTTATCTTCAAACCTTAAATTTCAAATTCTATGTCATTTGCTTGTCATGTAAATATAAATTCATTTCAAGTGTCTCATATGAGAAGTTTCACTTTACAAGACTTGTCAGAGTTTCTTCAGCCTTATTAGATTCCAAAAGATGAGCAGGAGTCAAAATTACCTGGTATATGCAAACCACATCTTGTTTATCTGTTCATTTATTGATGTACAGATGTACATCTAGGCCATTTCCAATATTTGGCTGCTACTAATTGTGCTTCTATAAACAATAGTATGCAAATATTACTCTCACATGTTGTTTTTTATTCTCAGGAAGATAACTGGAAGGAGGATATTTGGGTAAAATAGAATTTCTAGTTTTGGATTTTTGAGGGGCCTCCATAATGATTTGTACGGTGGTTTTACTAGTCTATATTCTCACCAGCAAAGTACAAGAGCCATTCTTTCATACAACCTTGTCAGTATCTGTTATTATTTGATTGCCCAATAACAGCCATTCTTTTTGGAGTAAGACGAATTCTTAGTGTTGTTTTAGTTTACACTTCTCTAATGGCCAAAGATGCTCAACAGTTCTTTCATGTACTTACTGGCCATTTGTACTTCTTCTTCTGAAAAAGTATCTGTTCATCTCAGTTACCCACTTTTGAATTGAGTCTTTTATTTGGGGGGGGGGTCCTACTTTTCTAGTTCTGTACATTTTGGAGACATTCCTGTCTGTAGTATAACTGGCCAAATACTTTCACGTTCTATAAATTGTCTCTTCACTGCTTTCCAATGAGTTAGAATAAACTTGAGTTAGAAAATTGGACATAATTCGAGATTATAATGTTAAGGGAAATAAATCAGACACACAAACTTAAGTTTCATATGGTTTCTTTTATAGATGAAACCCAAAATCTATAGAGCTAAATAAAAAAATAGATAATAGGAAGTAGAGAGATAGATCTTTATCAAATGGGAGGGAATCAAGAGATAGAGGTGTGGGAAGAAGAACAGAAGGGATAAAAATGACTTGAATATATTCTACACATGTAGCAATTCCTCACAAGAAATGTAATATCCATGTACTACAAACATGTACTAATAAAATAAAAATTGGAATAATTGTCTAGTATATTTTACTTGATTATAAAAAAGATTCCAAGTAAGACGTCCATAGAAAAGCTAATCTTTTGCAAAATATCAACTTGATTCATTTGCTTTTTTACGTGGAGAATATACTGACACCTCAATACAAAGTCTGCCTGGGAATACCAGCCTCAGTCCTTCCCAGCACTTCCATGTCATAAGTGCTAGTGTGAGACAATTCTGTCAGGGATCTGTCCTGGCCAGACACTAAGCATATAGTCCTACAATCATGGCTGTGCACAATCAGTCATGTCTAACAACTAGACTAACTAACTTGTGACCTCAGCCATGTTGGTCTCTGTCTCAGTTATGTATTGTTTTAAAACTCTGCTTATAGACATTTTATTTGAATGACCACTAGTAAGTCTCATAATCCTAAAGTAAGCCTCCAGTCTGTGGCTATGGATCAAGGGTGCCTTAAAAAGAGGGCACTGGGAAACTAGGCATTAAATAGAAGTCTTCAAAATAAAAGTCATTATTACTGAATCACTCAGGAAACCCATGCCTTAGATTCAGTTCAACTATAACTATTTGAGTCAGCTGAAGGTACACAAGGACTCTAAATCAGGTAAGGGTATGCCTGTGATGTTGCAAAGTCCTACTATCCTCTGTGCACTTGGCTCTTCCTCATCCTCTGTGCTCCAGGACAAAGTGAGATCTGTCATCAGAATTGATGCCATGAAAATCTGAAGTCATTTGAACTCCAGGCTGCAGATGGAGATTAACCAACTTTTTTTGATCAACTTCAGAAGATGTAGGATGTCTTACGACAAAGTAAAACTGTACAATAGGCAAGAGAGCCAAGAGATTTCTTCTCTTAGAGCACTGCTGCACTTATAGTAAATGTTTTAAAGATTTATATATTGCACATGTGTAGTTGTTTTTTACATTAATGAAAGCTTTGGCTAACCTACATTTGTGGTCTCATCACTCCTGCTCCCTAAACACTGAAGATATTTCTGTAAAGCCTAAAATAATAAAGTGGTGTCCTTTTTCAACTCATGAGATCAGCAAAAGAGCCTGCTGAAATCCCATTAAATGCTTTATAAATCTAAATGGAACTATTCTTCAAAATGATCTCTAAGGGGAAACTTCACAACTACTTATGCAAGAAAAAGTTAAAGATAAAGATGATAGCTAGCTATAAAATTATGTAATATATAACCTAGTCTTAATCTTGAAACTATGTAGCACAAACATGTATAGTTTCTTTTTTTTTTCTTTCTATGCACTTGTTCTTCTATAACGTTAATATTGTTACCAGCAAACTTTATTCTCTGCTGTTGCTTTAGCTTACATAAGTAAAGACTCTCATGTCCTCAGATGTAAGTGGTAAAACGAACAATATAGCACAGAGTATTTGAAAGAAAGATCTGAATCCACCCACCTTCAGTGGTTCTCAACCTTTCTGATGCCGTGACCCCACAATATAGTTCCTTATGTTGCGGTGACCCCAAACCAAAAAATAATATTGGTGGCTACTTCAAAACTGTAATTCCAAATAAATAACGTTTTCCGATGGCTTTAGGTAACCCCTGTGTTTTGGTTGTTTGACCCCCGCCAGGGTCGTGACCCACAGGTTGAGAACCGCTGACCTAGTTGTAATTTTGATTCTATCAGTACAAGCTGTGTGACTTTAATTATGTTACTTAATCTTCTGTAAAAAAGAGGGTAACAATATTGACATTACAGGATTAATAAGAAAACTAACTGGGATAATGTATAACCAGAGAAGTGCCTGTCATTGGAAGTTACATAATGTATATAAGGTATCATTATGATGTTAAGGAAAACAAATAATACGCTTTTGAAAAGCTTATAATGAAAGGCTTGGAGAAATCTAAAAATGTAAAGATGTTGTGTCTTTAAATGTAAATAAAGGAAGAGAAATACATTTCCTTTCATTTCTAAGGGGGTTAATGTTTGTGTTGCTTATAATATTCAGGTACTTTAGATTTGGAGAGAATACCTTTGATGAATTAGAAGTTGGCAGGTGAAAAAGAGAGGAAGAATCTCCAGGGGATCACTGGGAAAGAAACCAAAGAAAATAAGTGGAGCTGCTAAGTACTCACATCACTGAGCTCAGTGGGCCACTTCTTCTACTTGGGAATGAAATGAGAGTGAAAGAAGTCACCGAGTGGGGAAAAAAATTATTGAAGAGCTAATAATGGGATACTTAGTATAAAGCAAGGAAGTGGAAGTTGGCTGGGTTTATTTTGAAAGTTTTGTGTTAGGTAGTCTGTGATCATTGTAACAATAACAAAACTCGGTGATTTACAAAAAAGAAAGTCTCTTACATTATGATTCACTGTTGGTGGGCTGTAGGAGAAGAGAGGGAGGGCTGTGATCCACACAGTCATGTAGAAACACAGGGCCCTTCCATCCCTAGGACTTCGTGATGTTCTGTCATGATTGTCATGAATAGCTAGCTGTCATATTGTGTCTGATGTCCCAGAAAGGATGTCAAGTGGTCAAATGAGCAAAAGCCTCTCATAACCATGGGATCTCATAAACATAGCTATGCACAGGTAAAAAATAGGAAGTAGTCATAACCCTGAATCTACCTTAATCAAATAACTTAAACCATAAGGGGTGGTTTTCAAGGCAAAGCTCCTGAATGATGTGATGCTTGATGTTTGATTTCACTTTTAATTTTAGGTGTTCAGTATTTTCAAAATTCTGTACCATGAGAATAGACATGGACAATTTTAATATGTCTTTACTTCATATGCTTCATGGTTATACTTTTCTGCTGGATAGTTAAGACAAAGATAGAGTAAGATCTATATAACAAAACATGTAAACTTTTGTATCTTCCAAGATCAGTCAAATCCACTCAGGATTTACCCTTAAGCTATGTACAGCTGTTTGTTGATCTTTTGTCAGTGTCATCCAACTGGATGAGTCAGGCCCATTGTTTGACCAATTTATTCTCTGAAAGCCCGAGAGAATGTTTTCTCTCTAGTTGTCTCTCCTTAGGCACACTATACATCATTGATCCCTTTCCTCTGTGGCCCCATAATCTCTTTTAATAGAAAATTTGGGATACCACTGAGTTATAGGATGTTACAGTACAAGTTCTCTTATGTCCTGAGTCCTCACTGACCTTGAAGGGCTAGGGCCAAAACATCGGCTATCCTTGTAGCCTTTCTTGTTCTCTAATTTTTGATCTGCAAATTTAAGTGAGCTCAAGTCGATAGCTTCTGATATTGTCAATTCTGCAGATAACCAAATAGTATTATGGACTATTGGACTATATTGGGTTATTTTGCTGAATTCACATACCTACAATAGTTGAATGGCAATGGAACACCTATCTCAAATAAAACAAAAAAGGGGGACATAAATCAAGGACCATTTGTAGCAATTATATGTATATAATATATATATATATATATATATATATATATATATATATATATTAGGATAGATTTACAGCTACTTTCTCTTATTTCAATGAAAAGAATGATTTGTACTAATAGTGTTTAGACGTGATATCTTGTCTACATCTTGTACTCTGAATAGTTACTATGAAGACAAAAATATGCAATGTATTAATTACTGTAATTGTCCTACTAACCTGTTTTGAAACTATCTCACTGCTATTTCTTTCTCATTAAAATTAGTTTTAAAAAATAAAAGCAATTTCAATGTATTAACAATATAATTAAAAGAAAATCATCTTAAATGATATATAAAAGGGAATAAGAAAATGTAGGGAAGAAGACAGCCACTTCAGCGGGTCACACTGGCAAGGAGCCTTGGGGACCCAGCAGCCAATGAGCCCTGTGGGTTCACTCCATTTGTCAGGCTGCACTTGGATCAAGCCATAGTGCTCAGCGTCCAACAGGGTACAGTGTGTCCACTTCACTTTGGTGGGCCACACCCAGGTGGAGCCACAGATCTCAGCAGCCATCAGAATCCAGCAGGTCCACTTCAATGGGGCACAGTGGGAAGTAGCTACCTGGGTACATCATCCAGACCCAAGCCAGGCACAGACAGCTAGATCTGGTGAAGTGTGGTATATTGGTAGGCCCTGTGAGACCCAAACCAAAGACCAGACCTATGGGAGTGTCCTCATGATACAGAGATGGTAGCAAATAACTTCAGCAGATAACTAGTGTGCCTGGAAAGGGACAGACACAGACAGAACTCCATGGAATGAACTTAAATACAAATTTCCAATTCAATAACTGGTTTGTTATTCTGCTCTAAGGTTTGGCCTTTATGGTATAAAGTACAAAACCCATTAGTTACAAAAGTTACAAAAGTTTATCAATTTCCAAATTTCACTAGCTATTATTAGCATTGCTAATTGTACTTCTACAAATAGGAAACCATATCTGTCTTAAATCTGTTCTTCCCTGTGTATTAATCTTGTAAAGTTGGAGGACAGTGACAAATTGAGACAAGTATCTCACTCTCAATCAATACAGAAGCTAAAATTTTGGGACACACACAGAATAAGAATCTCTGACTGGAAATATAACTAAATAACACACTTCACAAAGAGGCTCTGATTGCAGTGATACAGCTATCTACTATCAAACTTTCATAAAAAGGCATTGTGGAAATCAAAGGAGTTCTCTCTGAAATCAAAATGATGAAGAGAGGGGGGTAAAATACTTTCTCAGACTCTGAGCTCAACCAGAACAAAACAAGGAGACATCAGCCAGAAGAAATTGGAAGCCACACACCTGAAGTCACTGAAATAATAGCAACTCAAGAAAAGAAAGAACTGAAGCATGGTATGGAGGAAATAAGAACAGAAATAATCTCACAGTTAAAAAAAAAAGAAATGATAACTATAATGAAAGAACTACTGTTTCTAAAGAAGATACTGATAAAAAAAAATGAGAATAGAAAAATGATGCCTCAATGAGCAACATAGGAAAGAAATAGAATGAGTGAAGCCAATTCAAACGGTTATAGAGGAAATTATAAACTCCATAGCAATCTGGCACACCTGTCCGAATGAAAGTAAAGATAGATTTTCAGACCTTGAAGACACCATTGTAGCTAGCGAAAGGAAAAGGAAAGATTTCTTAAAAACAACTATGATCCCAGGAAATAATTCAATGGCTACAAGATGAAGCAGAGATTAACAACATAAAACTAATAGGCATGAATGAGAAAGAAGGAGTCAACACCAATGTCATAAAAAAAGAATATTCACAGAGGTAATAGCAGAAAACTTCCCAAATTTGGGGAAATAACCTGACATCCAGATAATCAAGGCATATAGAGATCCAAATGATATCAACTCAATTAAAAGTACACCCAGAAATATAATAATCAAGATCCCAGAAATACAACACAAGAACAACATCCTAAAAACCTCAGGAGAAAACAAAGGCATCACATTTAAAGGAAAAACCATCAGAATAACATTCTCTTCACGAGTCATCAAGTCAAGAAGAACATGGAGCGAAGTATTTCAAGTCCTACAAGAACACAAATTCCAACCCAGATTGATATATCCTGAAAAACAGTTTTTCTCATTTAGCATTGATTTTTTTCTTCATTTTAATGAGAAAAAAGGATAAAATAGCAATGAAACCATTTCAAGACAAGTCAGTAGGATGGTTACAATAATTAATATAATGCATATTATTGTCTTCATAGTAGTTATTCACAGGAAAAGATTCAGACCTGATATTTTGTCTAAACAATATTAGCACAAACATTTATTCTCAATGAACTCAGAGAAAGTAGCTGTGTGTCTATCCTAATATTTTGTGTATACATATATATA
>PVJA010000924.1:0-20362 GCA_004027025.1 Myocastor coypus
TGTCTCCCATCTCAGTCTCTGTCTCTTCCCTGCCTTGCTGTAGCTCTCTTTCCTCCTCCTGAGTGCTGAGATTATTGCTGTGCATCAGCACACCTACGTTGTATCTTTTTAAAGAATAAACACAACTTGCTTTGAAGTTATCACTTTTCTTTTTCTCTGAATTTTATTGTATTCTGTTATCAGTAATCTTACTTTGGCATGTTAGTATTTTTAGACAGTGATCAAGAAAAAGTATCCAGCCAAAATTTGCTGAATTTTTTTTAGACTGTTCTTTTTGTCCCCTGAGGTTTCCTACAGATAATTGTTTTCTTGAAATTCTGGTAAAGAATGGGAGGCCTTTTCCTTTTCTGGGTTTGGATGTTCTAGGTAAAAAGCCACTAATAGCCAGAACCAGGCACTGATGTCACAGTGCCAATCCCCAGTGGCCCACCTTTTTACCACCTATTCACTAATATCCAGTCTCTGGTAGAAAGCCAGGTTTTAGGAGCAGAGGAGGATATAAACTGCTTGAATTTGGGTAATTTGTTTCAGTCTTCAGTAAAGGTTCAATAGTCAAAGTTTTTGAAATGTAATGGGTTTGTTGCAATAGTATCTCAATTACTAATTTCCCTTGTTTGCTCCCTTTCTTTTAATTTGAAACTTATTCTTAGGCAGATGTTATTTGTAACTTTTTGTATGTTTCACTCTTATTTTGGATCACCCTGAAATGCTACTGGAGTATGACTAATCTATCAAAATTGTCAAATTTAGCAACTTGGTCTTTCTGTATTCAGACATGTTATGACTTTTTTAGAACAGAGGTTTTCACATGGTGAGTGTGAGTCAGCAGTGAGACATGAAGTAAATTTAACATGTCATCACCAGCGTTTACAAACCAGAATGAGTAAGAAGGAATTTTTGAAATTGTCCTTTCAGTGTGTATGCATGTGTCTCACAGTGGTCAGAACCTTGAAAGGCACCTTTTTGGAATGTTGGCTCCCTTGTAACTAGAGCAAATGACATGCCTAAAGCAACAAATGCTCTTCTCCACATGGCAGGATCCCAGATGGTCTTCATTTTTGGCTAATTATGCTTGTTCTCCTTATGTTTGTCTCTCGCTCCTTCTCCTTTTGTATGGGGATTTGTTTTAATAAAATTCTTACTTCACTTGTTATGCATACCCAGATAATACCTTAAAGTTCTTCTAGAACAGAGTTAGGATTGTGCACAATTCCATATGATAGTTAGCTTTTTTTAATTTAAATTTTTATTTTAAAGAGTAAAAATAGCAGAAACAAAGATAGAAAAACAGAAGAGTACACATAGTACAGAATTTCTTAACAACAAAAATTTAACAATGGTTGTATTACATATTTTCATCATCAAATCTATTTAGATTAATTTATATAGGTATATTAGATTGGTCAAATAATTAAACATTAACACTTTCAATAAACCTTATTTTTTTTAACTCTTCCAAATGTATTTTGTATTTGTCACTTTTCTTACAAATAAATAAATAAAAATTTATAGGGGTTGAGGATGCAGAAAACACAAGGTTCTGAGTTTGATTCCCGGTACCCTGCCCAATTAATTAATTAATTAATTCTTTTGAGTTCTTATACTAGGGAGACTACATGATATTTGCATATGTGGGCCTAGTTTATTTCACTTATGAGTATATGTTCAAGGTATATCCACTTATATATGAAGTCTTCTAGTTTATCATTCTTTATAGGTGAATAATATTCCATTTTATGAAAATACCACATCTTTTTCAACCATTCTTCAGATGATGGGCATTTTGGTTGTTTCCAGGATTTGGCTATCACAAATTGTGCTGCTGTGAACATAGGTGCACAGGTATCACTATGATATGATGTTTTCAGTTCTTCTGGAAAAATTCCCAGTAGGGGGATAGCTGGATTGAATGGGATTTCCAGCTCTAGATTTTTAAGGAGTCTCCACACTGCTTTCCATAATGGTTGTACCAGTCTGCATTCCCACCAGGAGTGGAGAAGTGTTCCTTTTTCTCCACAGCCTCTCCAACATTTGTTGTTGGTTGATATCTTTATGGTAGCCATTCTTTTTGGACTGAGATGGTATCTAAGTATTGTTTTGATTTGCATTTCACGAATGGCTAGTGATGTGGAGCATTTCTTCATGTATTTATAGGCTTGTTGATTTTCTTTCTCTGAGATGTGTGTGTTCATCTCAGATGTCCATTTCTGGATTGGGTCTTTGAATTTTGGGACTAGGTAGTGAGTTTTTGATATGACATATTAAGAGTGTAATACAGTGCTTATGTCAGGAATTTTTATAATTTGCATTGCATAGTTTGATAGAAAAAGTACCTAACCTCTTCAGGGGTGTTGTTTGGATATATAACACTAGTGCTCTGTTTTGCTTATTAGTCTCTTAGTAATAAGTGGTTTTATCATTTTTTATTTTGGTCTAGTTATTTAAATGTAAATGAAAAAGTGTTACACTGTGTGAACAGTATGTCCATGTTGCTGTGAACCAGAGAGGGTAAGGAGGGTAAGAGAGGCTAACATTTCCATTGTCTGACCAGAGGGCCTTCATGTGGACTGTCTGCTCCCTGACATCCCACTTAATGACAAGGCACAGGCTAGGAAGCAGCAGCAGTGGATGACACCGAGCCTAGCCCCTCCCGCGCTCAGGGAACTGTTCCCATGTTCTGGCTGTGGGCACAGGAGCCTCCAGCAGAGCTGACTGGGGCTGGCTGCTCTGGGGTCCATCTCAGCTCCCATATGGCACCGTGAGCCAGGTCTTTGTTTATCTGTGGAGAATGGGGTAACAGATAACTTGAGCTTCAAGGGGCAGTTATCAATGCTGGGAAGGGAGCGGCAGCAATAGCCAGAAGACCCTAAGAAGGAGGAGGGCTGAGCAAACTGATTGTTCCCTTGCTTCATTTACAAAGAGAACATACTGTCTCAGTGTAGGTTGACTGAAATTAAAAGGAAGAATTTTTAAAATTTAGATTATAATTTTATATAAAAATTAGCACTAGTAAGATGGATTATGGGGACTGTGGAGATAGCTCAGTGGCATAAATGACTGCCCGGCAAGTACAAGGTCCCGAGTTCTATCCCTGGTATAAAGTAAAATAAAATAAAATAAGAATTAGAGAGCTCAGGGTTTTTTGTTTTGTTTCTTGTCGGGGTGAGTGGGTCAGGTTTTTATTTGTGCAAGAGAAAGAAAAAAGGAATATCCATAATTTATGTTACGTGTGTTTTAGGGTTCACATACTTGCTAATACATCGTAGACACGTGAGTCTGCAGGTCTGCTCAACCAGCAGTGCCATCAGTGATCTTGGGCAAGCTATTTAAGCTTCTCTAATCCATATTTTCATGGGGGTTTTTTGGTCCTCCTACACAGAACTTTATTTTTGAGTAGAATAGAGAACCATCTCAAATCTCTCCTACAAAAACAAAATCCCAAACCCTCAAAACAAAGCCCAGAATGCAGCCACCTTTCTCATTTCAAGACCTATATACAAGTAAGTTGTTTTTCTTTCTTTTTTTTTTTTTTCTTTTTGATGTTTTGTAATGTGGAGATTACAATAGGACCTACTCTAGACTTAGTTTTACACCAAAGGGAAGTTGAAGTTCCCCTGACATCTTTGAGCTTTTTAATGAAATGAGATGGAGAACAAGACACTGCGTTGGAATGATGTGATTGTTAAGTCATTCTCAGAAATGTTTTATCTTTGTTACTTCTAAAGTAGCAGAAGGAATGACTTTTAAATATTTATGATATTTGAAATATATCACATCTTACAAAAGCGAAAGAATTTGGGTGGGGAAGATAGTAGGGTAGGGTGACTGCAGAAGTGATTCCCAGTGGGTGAAGGCATGGCAAGGCAGTGCTTCTGCTAAGAGGATATTGGACACTGAAGAACTTCCAGGGTTCCTGGTAGAGAGTGTCATTATTTCAGAGTGCATCAGTTAGGGGGCACAAGGCTCCAAGCTGCTATTGGGTGGTAAAAATGTGGTTTTTCTTACTAGTCATTATCACATTATATCCTTTTACTTTTCATTGTAGAGATTTAATCATTGTTTGTCAGTGAAAAGTTCTAGGTATCTTTTTCTTATAAATGAGCAAGGTAGATGTGGTCAGTGTTAGCTAGCTAATTCATATACCTGCAGTGTGAGAAATGAGATTTCACTACCTCTTCTGATGATTTTGGGTTACTAGAGTGTTTTTTTGGATAAGAATTTTCTTGAGGGATGAAAGAAAAAAAAGCCAAACTCTCAACATACATGGTAGCATATTACCCAGAGGTGGATTGTGGTTCAGATAAGTGGTGATAGTTGAAACCAACTTAGCAGAGGTTTATTTAAAAAGGGGGGGGGGGACCAGCCTCCCTTTTTGCTGGCCTCATTTTCTCCTGCCCCACCTCTTTGTTGCCCCACTTTTTTATTGTTCCACCAAACTGTCTGGGGTTGGAGGTAAGTGTCCTGATAGAAACAGTGGCCGCAGGCTTCTCTGTGGGGAGGTGGTTGCGTCAGAGAAGGTCATTTTTGTGTTTTCAGGGGGGCTTTGAATGACTTGAAATTCCACCACATGCAGGAGCAGTGAGGTCTCTGAGGAGGGTACGCATGCATCTGGAATGGCCATTCATATTACAGACTTATTTTTGTGATACCAGGGATCAGACTCAGGACCTTGAGCTTCCCAGGCAGGTGCTTATGCTGCTGAGTTGTATCTCTGGCTGCAGTGACCATTCATTAAAGGCCACTGAGCCTCCCCCACCCCCCACCCCCCAGGCCTCTCATTAGAAGCTCTGTATTCTCAGTGTGGAAATAAAAAAACCTGATTGCAATTCTTTGCCTGGTAGGGTGGGATTAGTATGGTTCATTAATTAAAATGGTGGGAAGGGACTGGGGAGATAGTTTTGTAGTCTAAGTGCCTACCTGGCAAGTGCAAGGACCCAGCTTCCATTCCTGGTACCACATGCCTGCCCGACCGGGAACCTGGAAGCCAGGTGCTCTGTTCTAGCCACTGATACCAGGCATAGTGTTGCATGCCTATAATCCCAAAACTGGACAGCCTGAGACAGAAGAATCACTGAAAGTCCAAGTTGCATAGGAAGACCCTGTACCAAATAAAAGATTACAAAATAGATGAAACAGTGGGAAGAGAGTTAACTTTGTTGCATTGTGGAAACTACCTGTCCCTGCTTTCTGGTGCCAGTTTGGGCTTTGTTTGGATATGACGTGACGGAAGTGGATGACTCTAGCCAGCCAGCTGTTCATTTTTTCCTTCACATTCTCAGTTTATACCAGAAAAAATTGGAAGCAGCTAAAAAGAAGATTATTTCTGAATAACAGGAGCCCGTTTTTTGGTTTTTTTGATACGTCTGAGCCCAACATGTTATCTTAGTTTTTAAATTAAATAGTCAGAAGCCCTTGAGAACAGAGGGTTGTGAAAAAATGAGGGGGCTCTGTCATGGCAGAGTTGGTTGTCATCAGTGAAGGCCCACGGTGAGCATTTTCACTCATGTGTCTTGGGGATATGTGTTTTCCAATACATTCTGGAGCCTCTTTAAGAGTGCTGAGTTGTTGGTTCGCAGCGTTACTATTCAGTGCATGTTGTTTATGTAATTTTCCTGTTGGTCATCTTTAGCCACAAAACCAAAAATATATCAATATGTCTTCGCAAGACTAACTCTTATGTCATGGAGATACTTTATAGCTGCAGTTAAACTTTCTTTGAGTGCTGTGTGCCAAACACTTGGGTGTTCATTTGACTCTCAGAGCAGTTCTGTGAAACAGAAGAAAAGCAAAGATTAACAGAGACCGTAATGAAGTGTCTGTTTTTAGAAGTAGAGGAACTAGGCTTTGAGCCCCCTTAGTATGGAATATCTTTAAGAGCATTTATGGGGAAAGGAAACCTTAGTTTTCCATGGATTCACATTAAAAGTGCAGCAGTGTGCTTCATGAAGTTGACAGCATTTCCTTGAAAGCCTTTACTGTTCTTGTAGCATGTAGGAATCAGTTCACTGACATATTGGTCTGGGATGTACCTACAATCTTCAGGAGGTGATAGTCTTACAGTAGATTTGGTACACACACCCTGAATGCAGAAAGAGCTGTGAAATAATTCTGGAAGCTTGAACTCACTTGGTACCTTCTTGGTCCCCAAAATTCTGCCACTTGCTTTTGCATGAGAATTTATTTCCACAGGTCTGAGCAATCAGGCTCTCTCAAAAGGTGCCACCAAGTAACAAATGTGCCTTCTAATTTGGAGGTGGCTGCTTTTTGTACCTTCTGATTCCATTTTGTAAATTTATTAAATTGCGTTCTAAATTATTTGAATGTAGCCTTTTCTTTCTTTGAATTAGGAGGCAAAGATAAAGGAGTAGTATAGCTAAAGTATATTTTTCCTTCAGTATTTCTACAATTATTTAACCAAGGTTGAGAAATCATTTCTCGTGGATAACAGTTTATGCTATAAAATTTTAAAGCAATGTCAGTGTCCATAAAGTACAGTCACCCTTAAGGGCCTTCTTCAGGTCACCATAGGTGACTGTGCAGTGAGATGTTTCCAGGGGAAGTCTTATCGTTCTGTTAGGAGAAAATAGAAAAGCATTTACTAAGATGTTCAAAATTTTGCCTTTGAATTCTGTGTTATGCATCTGTAACACAAAAAAGGAAGTTTCTTCTTCATTGATGTTATGAAGAAAATGTAGGCATGGAGCACCCAGCTATTATTTGCCAACACACAGAGCAAGAATGAGACTTCTGAGACCTCAGAAGTTAAAATTATAGTTCTGTTTCTTAGAAATTTATTTATTTTTTTCTTGTTTCAGAACTTTTGTTTGTTTATTTATTTTTATTGCCTGCTCAACCTGCCCTGAGGGCAGGGCTGGCGCAGCATGTGGTGCCAGGGATCAAACCGCGGTCCCTGCAGCTGCCTAAGCTTTCCTAAGCAGGCACTTTAGACCACTGAGCCATCCTGCCAGGCCCCATCTTAAAAATTAAGTTGTAATTTAATTTGAGATAGCTGGTGAGATAGCTCAGCAGATTAAGCAACTGCTTTGGCAAGCGCAGGGACCAGAGTTCAATCCTTGGTCTCACATGCCATGCTGGCCCCACTGCCAGGGTGCACTGAACTAGCACCTGAATCCTGGCATGGCAGTGCACATCTGTAATCCCAGTGCCTGGGAGACTGAAAGTAGAGGATCACCACAAGTCCCAGCTGCATAGTGAGACCCTGTATCAAATACATAAAAATGAAAAATAAATACATAAAATGATAGACACGTCATTGTGCTCTGTTCTTATGTTACTATTCTCCTTTGAACAGGTTAATTATAATATTTTTTATTACTTTAATGACATTCAGTAACAGTTAACAATATGATTGAGTTAGGTACTTCCTATCTACAAGCACCATACATAGTAGGTGTTGCACATAATGCAAAATTAGACTTTTGATTGGGCCTTGAAGAAAACAAGGCATAATATAGGTGATAGAAGGCATTCTTGGTTGGAGGAAGCAACCTGAAAAAGCAGTTGATAGCAGATGTGAACAGTGTAGCTTAGCCACACTGATAAAGTTTAAGGATCTTATAAATGACTTGCAGAAGTTAATTGCTCAAACTGCTTTATTGAACTCTCTGCTAGGCATGTTGGGCTAGTATTGGACAATATTTTTACTGTATTGTCCTGTTATTTTATCCACGTTGACTTGAGATTGGTTTGTGTGCCCTTGCAGATGTGAAAGCGACAGAGGGATAGTTTTAATCCAGGTCTACTTAACTCAGACTTTTTGTACTATATCTTTGATTAAATCTTGTCAACAGAAATCTCATCAAATGGGGCCGGGCGGGATGGCTCAGTGGTCTAAAGCGCCTGCTTGGGAAAGCTTGGGCGGCTTCAGGGACCGCGGTTCGATCCCCGGCACCACATGCTGCGCCAGCCCTGCCCTTGGAGCGGGCTGAGCCGGCCATAAAAATGAGTGACTAAACAAACAAAGGTTCTGAAACAAGAAAATAATAAATAAATAAAATTAAAAAAAAAATCTCATCAAATTAAAACCACTATAATTCTTATTAATCTTTTTTGTTCTTTTAAAAACTTGCATTAGTACTTGTTGACATTAGTGCCTAGTGGGTCCCTTGTGGTGGGTTGGTGCATACGTGTCCCATGGCCTAGTCCTTTCTGCTCGCCTACCCAGTTGCAGAAGATCCGCCTTCCTGTTTCTTTTATTTCTTTTTCTCTTTATACTTTGGGTTTCTCATATAAGAGAAATCTTTGTGATATTTAAGCTTTTGTATCTGATACACAGGCTACTTCCAAATTATTTATTATGAGGTGTGCTCCTAAAAACATGGATATGCACATCAAGCCATAATATAATGACTTTTTCTGGAAGATTCCTAAAATGGAAATAGTTGGGTCAAATGAATTCCTGTTTCTAGGTCTCTTAGGAATCTCCACCCTGATTTCTGTTGTGATTACACTAGCTTACATTCCTAACAACAATGTGGACAATTCCTCCTCCTGCCCATTGTAGCCTTGCAAGCATCTGCTATTGTTTGGCTGTCCTTTTTGGAATAAGATGGCATCCCACTATTTTATTTTGTATTTCTGTAGTAGCCAGAAATGTTGAGCAGCTTTTTTTTTAAATGTATTTATCTTGCTAAACCTTTTTGAGAAGAAAATGTTTGTTTTGCCAGCTTGCCCCAGAATAGACCTCCTCTTGAAAAGGAAAGAATAAAAAAAAAGTACTAATAAAAATAAATGAATAAATAGAATATGATTCAGCTACAGCACATGAATACTTGGCTGTGAAAATGTGTGCAAGGAGACTCAGTTGTGATTTTCTAAGATAGGGATAATGTCTGCTTGAGGTACCTCAGTATTGTTTTTGGAGGAGCTACATGGCAGAACTGAGGAACTGTGGTATCTTAGCCTGTTTGAGGGCACTTGCTCCCATCATGCTATTTGACTAGGTTGTAGTATATAGCATTCCTGTGAGGGCTTTCGGCTGTTGTGTTGTATTACTGGAAGGTTATACTTATGGAGGATCTGAAGAGGGAAGGTGGGGCATCCTTGTGCTGAAATACAACCACATCTGGCTAATAAATTATCTTGGGTTTAGGAGGAGTGGCCTAGGAAGTGTGGGCCGAGGCATATACTTGTGGTCAAAAGATAACAGTGGCTTAGCTTGTTAGTGTTAACTGTGGGATGTGTATTTTAGTCATGATACCTGTCTCGTGAGATTATGGCTTACACATGGTATCTGTCATTCAGGTGTTACATCAAACAAAAATATTATAAGTGTATATAGAAAAGCCATTTTTGCTGGATAATTTTATGATTATATATTACACAAATCTCTGGCATTGGTAGGTATTGTAAAGATTGAGAGACAAAGACATTCTAGGGAATTATTATTATTGTTATTATTATTATTATTATTATTATTTTTTGTCTTTTTGAGATAGGGTCTTGCTATGCAATACTGGCTGGCCTTGAGCTCACCTTTGTAGCCCAGGCTGGTCTTGATCTTGCACCGATCCTCCTGCCTCAGCCTCCCAAGTGTTGGGGTTACAAGTGTGCACCACACCCGGCGCAAATTATTTATTTTTGTTAAGGACAGTTACACAACATACATTTCAAAGTCCCTGCTTATATTTCTAATATTACTTGCCATTTGGTCTAAGTCCTGATTTTCTTGGAAGTCAAAACAGAATACTTCAGAAAGTGCATTCTAGTTTAAGAAGTTTAGGGTATGACAAATTCCACTCTAGATGATCTGAAGAGTTTTAATTAATATATAAAGTATTCTGCCAGGTGTGGTGGCTCACGCCTGTAATCCCAGCACTTAGGACGCTAAGGCAGGATCAGCATAAGTTCGAGACCAGCCTGGGCTACAGAAGTGAGCTCAAGGCTAGCCTGAACTGCATAGTGAGACCCTGTCTCAAAAAAAGACTAAATAAATATAAAATTAATATATAAAGTACTTGCTGTATTTTCAGGTTTACTTCTCATTTCCATGATTTTCAGACATTGTTTTAATGAAATGTGAACCTCAAACTTATAGTGACTAAAAAGTGCTAGATGATCTGATAATCTTAGATGGGAATCAAGCAGGGACAGCTTCCCAGGTCTTCCTTCATGGACCAGCAACTTCCAACAAGTCCCTCTCCTCCCTTTAAAGGTAAGTCATGCCTGTGCCTAGTTTTAGATTTTGTGTAATGAAGCCAAGGAGTCTTGGTTTGCTCCAAAATGCAAAGGCTGGGAGGAGGAGAGTGGTGTGGCATATGCTTCCTTGCCTTCCCTAGCTGCCCTGGGCCTGTGTATTGAATGGCTTCATGGTCTCTCTTCTCCCTTTAGAAACTGCAGGGATGAGAACATGTTCTTTTTCAAAGTAAGGCCCAGGTAGAAGGCATACACAGTGTTTCTATACATATTTGTTTCATGAGTTGGAATCACAAAGTTTTCAAGCAGGAAGATAATTCAGCAATCATTTTTGGTTAAACAAGTTGTTTTAATTTAAAGATAAAAATACACAAGGTATCAATTGTTGTTACTCTATTATGTTGTTTGGAAAATTTGTTTCTTCTCTTTTTTTTTTTTTTTTTTTTTAAAAGGAACCTTTATTTGTTTATTCACTCATTTTTATGGCCGGCTCAGCCCGCTCCAAGGGCAGGGCTGGCGCAGCATGTGGTGCCGGGGATCGAACCGCGGTCCCTGAAGCTGCCCAAGCTTTCCCAAGCAGGCGCTTTAGACCACTGAGCCATCCCACCGAGCCCCTGTTTCTTCTCTTTAAAAAAAAAAAAAAAAAAAACTTGAGTTTTATAGAGGAGAACTTGAGGCCAAGTTTAATAATTTTCCCAAGGAAATAGAGCCCTCATAGCATACAACCCTTAATTGGCCAACACAACTGTTTCTCTGGGTGAGTGACCAAACTTTGTTTCCTATGTTCAGCAGAATACTACCTGTAATGTTTCCTCTAGTGCCTAAGGAAGCTCAGGTGTAAGTCCAAGGGGTGGTGGCAGAGGTTATTTGATGAAAACTTCAATGGTCTTCGTATCTTGTCAATTGTTGATTGTCTCTGGGAAACCAGGTAAACATGGCTTGATATATTTTAAGGGGGAACCAAATAGAAAAGGACACACATAGATATCCAACAGGTCAGAAATCTTAAAAACCTGAAAGAGCTTCATTGTAAAGTGAGCTTTGGCTTGGACAAGCTGCTGTTCACATAGGATGGTTCCCAGCTGTTCTCTGCCTGCCTGGCTGGTCTCCCAGGTGAGCCATGTCCTGGCTCTGTCCTCTGTACACCACCAGCCTCCTTTCCTGTGCCCCTTCCTCTGCCCAGTTAACACATGCTGTGGAGAGCACACCCATGGATGTCACTGGAGCGCCTCTTGTTCATCCCACTGTGAAACCAGGCTTACAGCTGCCACTGGAAAGGAGCGTGGGTGCCCTCCAGATGTGGATGTGAAGCCCTCCTCTGGATGTTGGGTGTGACCTCCTTGGTCTAGCTTTCCTGCTCTTCCTCCCACCCATGGTGCTTTCTCTGCTCTCTTACTACCCTCCATGAGTTTCTGCCAGTCTTTCCACCTCTCTGAATTGGCCATTTCCTGTCTTTCCTATTCTGTGGTCACCCCTTGCACGGTCACCGATTACCAGTGTACTTTTTCACATCTCCTCCATGCCCAGCTGCTTCTAAGAGGTTTACATATATATTTATATATATGTATATGTATATATATATATATATATATATATATATATATATATAATATGATTGAACCACTTCTCAACTAATTAATGTCTTTATAGTGGAAGAGTCAACTATACATCTGAGCAATGTGTAGAAGTGATTTTGGGTTATTCTCTTTATGGAGGTAGAGTAGATAGATAATCCAATGATAAATAAGAGAGCTCACCATGTAGGCGCAGGTCCCTCTTAGAGTACAGGGTGGAAGCCATCCTGTGCAAATAGCTTCATGTAATAAGATCCCAGGGTAAAATGAACAAGATGTGTATGTGCATGACCTGGAGAGCATTTTGCCTGCCCGCACAGCCTTTGCATTTGTGTGTAGAGAGGAGTATGAGTTGGCACAGGGATGTTTTGTTCTGCTGTAAAACTTCTTGGAGCTGATTCTACTGTGAGGAATATTGGGCCACAAAACCACCCAGGAGAGGCTAGGACCACAAATTGTTCTTTTGTTGAAACGGCAGAGTAATGCGAACCTAACATCACAGAACATTGCTTCCGTGTTTTAAAAGTGCAAGTAGTTTTCAAAGAAATTTCAGTAACAAGATGTTGAAGTGAAAGAAATTTTCTGCTTCCCTGCTTCCAATAGGTCCCCTGCAGAAGCACGATGCCAAAACCATGCTTTGTTTTTGCTGTCTTTGTGATTACGAAATATGATTGTGGCTCCTTTAATGTGTATATGCGTTCCCACTATTGTTGCAACTGGTAAAATGCCACCTATGTATGTTAGAAAGGGTTTATTGTTCTCCTTTGATTTCCATGGGTTTCATAATTGTCAAAGCATTAACATATTTAATAACTATTTTTGCTAAATAGTTATTAAATTATCACATTTGAGTATCTGCCACCATATAATTAAATTGTTTTATATATGTGGAAGAATAAATGGAAAAATATGAAATATTTACATTTCCAACCACAGCAGCGAGCATTAAGAAAAAGAGACACTGAGTAACACACCCAGAGAAGCAGGATGTGGAGAATATAGTTCGTTTCCCTAAAAAGTAGCACCTTTGATAATAAGTTGGTGCTTCTGTTCTCATAATTGCACACACTGGAGACTAAAGAATTTCTAAGGTGATTACATCTATAAAATAAGTCCTACCCTAATTTCATTTACTGTTGTAGGAAGTTGAAGCTATAAGACAAAAATGCCACCATATTGGAAAAGAAAATGTTACCATAGCCACTTTTTCTTTGATAGGGAAAAAATACATATGTGTTAAAGTGTTATTGTTGTAAAGTTCAGCTGACTGAGTCCCCAGTTGCTGCTTTTGCGATCCTACGTGTTGAGATTTGTCAGTGGACCTCTGCAGCTCCTTTTCTCCTCAGCCTTCCTGGGACCCTGTATGTTCTATAATCAGAAGTAAAGCTAGCAGTGCACATTGTAAGCTGTGAATCCTACTCATCGTTGCCAATACTGTGCATTTTTACTCCAAGTAGAGCAGTGCTTCGAGCATGTAAGTCAGTTGTACTTGTGATTACATTAGTTGTTGTGTAAACTAACAACATTAGCAAAAAGTAATTGTTTCTTTGAAAATTGAATTAAATCTAACACATCAGTGGAGAAAATCTTAGGAATCTAGAACCCTTGCCTTCTAACAAATATTAGACTCTAGCTTCTTGCTCACAAATAGTGTAGCTCATGCATGAAGAGTATGATTTCTGCACAACTGACCTTTCATTCACTCTCCACCCAAAACTCCTTATCATGCATCAAAGGCTTGGTTGGCTAACATGCATTTATAAACATTAAGAATTAAAATATGTTTTGAGAAAGATAAAAATATTTAAAATGTATGTGCATGTTTAGTTTTAGTGTCTTCTGCCTGACAGACACCTATTATTCAAATCTTGACTGCTCGTCGTTTGAGATTTGGATAATTTTTTCTGTAGTCCTTAGGTTAGGATAAGAAGGCTTACGTAAGCAACAACACTCTCCTTTCCTTCCATTGTTCGATGCACACTATGATAGTCTTCGTGACACAGCTCACCTCTTGCATGTACCTCTTTCCAGTTGAGTCTATAAACTCTGTTGGCAGCATTTTATGTAGCAGCCTTTGCATTTGATGTTAAGATATTGTGGCAAAATATGTGTTGGATGTAAGAATCTGCTTGTAAATAGTGCATAGAACACAGGAGGTACCTTGTATTTTGGTGAGAAAAACAGATTGCATTTTTTCCTTGTTATACATTTTATTAAGCTCTAAGTAAAGCAAATTTTGTTTCTTGTAAAGTAACATTTAAAGAAAGATTAGATTGTGCTTTCCAACTCTTAAATATATAGCTGTTACTGACATAATAGTTATATACATTCATAGGATGTGCTGTGACATTTACAGATCAAATGGTGTAATTGACATCCATCACCTCACGTTTTTATCATTTCTTTGTGTTGCAAATAGTCGAGATTTTTCTATTAGCTATTTAAAAATATATAATGGTCATTTACCATAATTACCTCACTCTAAAAAATATGAGGTTATTCTTCTGAACAATAGCCGCACATCAGTTAACTATTCTTTTTCTATCCCTCTGTCCCCTATCCCCTTCTTAGACTCTTATAAACTCAATATTTTAAAGTTGTGTGAGATCAACATTCTTAGCTTTCACATATATGATTAGATGTTACACTGATCTTTTTAAAGCCAGCTTATTTTACTAATATAATGGCCTATAATTCTGTCCATGTTGCTGCAGATGGCAGGATTTAATTTTTTTTTTGATAGCTGAATAACATCTCATAGTGTATAGGTGCCATATTTTCTCTTATCAATTCATCCATCCAGGAGCAGGCCTTTTTTTTTTTTTTTTTTTTTTAAATGTATTGAGTACAATTCATTATGCAGTTAAGACTCCTAGTGATCCTCCTGTTTTCAGCCTCTCCAGCACTGAGATTACTGGCGTCTACCACTACACCTGGACTTGGTGGCCAGATGAATAAGTCAGGTGGTGGGGCCCACATGGCATGGGATGCCAGGGATTGAACCTCAGTCCTTCCCTGAGCTTGCCACAGCAGATGTTTAGTCCACTGAGCTATCTTACTGGTCCTTAAACTCTATGGTTTTTAGATGAAGTGGAAAAACTGGTGTAGGGAAGTTTTTGCGACCTGGAAGACAGTGCTATCTTTGGAAAATTACTTGATAATACCTGACGGCTTCTTATGTGAAATATAAACACTAACTCTGTTATTGATTGAATCAAGTAGTACCTGGCCTATGAAGCTATAAATGCTAGAGAATCTGAACATTTCAAAACTGGTTTTCTTCCTGCTTTCCTCCCTCCTTTGTTTAACAGTCGTTCTGGTAATGCCCAGCTTGTGGCTTTGTATGTGTCTTCCCAGATTCTAAAATGCTGCGGAAAAGATGCTGATAAGATGACTTTATCTAAAATAAAAACTGAAAACATCCGTTATAAACATTTTACTTTTTCACTTTTGTTTTGAGACAGGGTCTCCCTATGCAGTTCAGGCTGGCTTTAAGCTCACTTTAACCCAGGCTGGTCTTGAGCTTGCAATGATCCTCTTGTCTCAATCTCTTGGTGGGATAACAGGCATGTGCCATCATGCCTAACCCTTTTTTTTTTTTTTTTTTTTTTGTCTTTTTGTCTTCCTTTCCCCTTTCCCCTTTCCCCTTTCCCATTTCCCATTTCCTCTTTCCCCTTTCCCCTTTCCCTTTTCCTTTCCTTTCACTGGTGATCAAACTCAGGACCTTGCTATTTGTTTTGTTTTCTAATGTATGACTTTGCCATTATAAATGGTATTTTCATATATGTTATTTGAAGTTGCCTGCACATTCACTTTGTTAGGTGAATAGAAGTGTAAATTTGAACATGAGATGTCTGCTTTCTTGGACAATAAACGTATGTGTGGCCCAAGCACAGAGACCAATCCTCAGGAAATCTTGTAGTAGAGGTACCCATGGTTTTCCTTCACTGTGTTTACCTAGTGTTCTTCTGTCAGTGCTTCGGTCAGGATTCAACATCTTAACACTTTCAAATGTGCAGGCTTAGCTAGCAGGTTGTAATCCAGCTATGGGCTCAGAATGCACCACACAGGAAAGATTTGTTTTGCTTTCTTTGTGTGTGGTTGTGAAGTGTGTCAGTAAGGCAAAGGCAAAGCTTTTAATTGCTACAGAAAGGACAGTTAGAAGACTTTTAGCCTGACTGTCTTTCCTGAATGCCAAGTATCTTTCTAGGGGGAAAAAAGATGCCACCCTCGCACTTTGTGTCTGTCTCTCTCTGTTTCTTTTTCTCTTCCTGATTAGTTCATTACAGAATACAAACAGATAGCCAAGGTGAAGTGGCAACATGATTTTACATTAGATTCATAACTGTGTCTAAAAGTATCGTTAAAAGTTGCCCCATTAGTACTTTTTCAGTCTGTCCAATAAAATGCCATTTTATATCTGGCATATTTAGATCTATTAAACTGATTATTCTGAATATGTAGGAATGTTGTTGAAAACTCCTGTGATACTGTAAAGCCTCCAGGCCCTTATTAGCTGAAAAATCTTGCTTCTGCCAAAGCATGGAGCCAAAGTAGATCTTGAAGTAGATAGCATTTCACATTTGAAATAATAATGAAAGAGAAGCCCACGTGAACTTTCAAGTTGTCATGCATTTGAAATAGCCAGTATGGAGTTGAGGGACAAGGGGAAAAACTGAGCACCAGTCAGGTTTCAGGACTTTGCATGTCCTGCCTGTTATTTCTGCTCTTTGTTTATTTTTACAGTGTGTTTCATAAGGATGTGGAAGGCATATTTACCAGTGATTTAAGGCTTAATCCCAGAGTTATGGTTATTCTTATCAAGTAGAAAGGCTAGGCTAAACTTAAAAAGTAACTTTTAACAAGGGCAAATTCCTTCATTTAAAATTAAGTAATTATTTTGATTAGTAAAGAATAAGGGAGATCAGCCCCAGAGAAATTGTATAAAGTTTGGGAGTTTGTTGTTGGAATTTTAATCTAAAGCCTGGATTAATAGAAAAATAATATGTCACTCATTCATGGAAAATTACAATTCTTTCATCAGACTGTACCTGGATCTTGAGGCTAGTGATATATTTTGAATATTCCAGCGAAATAGAAACATCACTCAGAGGGCTTTCTAGGCCTTGAAGACATGGTACAACATTTGGAAGAGATATAATAATTATCTTTATTTTTCAAATAGTGTTTTTGGAGGTTTCCCAGAGCATTCTGGTAAACAGTAGATTTGGCTTCTTGGCAACTCTGGAAGCGTAGAAAGGACAAAGCAACCTGAGAAAGGCCTTGAGTAAGTGGACTGAAGGGCCTGTATCCTGGGAGGCTGTGTTTCTCCTCCAGAGCACACTGATTTTTGTGTTGGAATACCACTGATGTGCCCCTCCTTCCGCCTCAGATTGATTTCTGTATAGTTTTCATCTTCATGTTTGGTTTGGCAGTGACTTGTGACTTAGGCATTTGTAAGTTCCAAATGCCTTTTCCAAAATGATGCTATATCCAAGGAATTGTTTATTTGATAAAAGTTTATTTTATTGATGAGGCTTTTACTGCACATGTTTAATGATGTAACTGGCATGAGCACTTGAGGTTAGTATCACAGTTATGTCTTCATTTGAAGTCTGAAAATCCTGGACAAGTTCAGAACAGTGTTCTTTCACAGGACAGGGTTGTTTACTTGCCATAGGAAAGTGTCTTAGGAGCAGAAACCTTAGAGTTTTAGGATGAGGTCATTAAGCTTTCTTTTTTTTTCCCCCAGAGAAACTGAGTTTGTTATATTTGTAAACACAAGTAGACCAGAGGAAACAACGTATTAAATTAAATCAGAGAAATCTGGCCGAACAAAGTTTATTAAATCCTTGACCTCTAGAAGTAGAATGTTTTTATAATGTTAACCCATAGTGTAGGAAATACCAAAATCCATGGCACATGAACATAGCCTTGCCTGTTTATTTGCATTTATGCTACTGCTTTTATAGGGTGAGAGTTGAGTGATTCTGATAGACTGTTTGTTCCACCTGTAAAGTCTTAAATGTTTACTCTTGGGCCTCTTAAGATAGAGTTGCTGACCCTCACTGTGCAAGATGCCCTTTTTATCTTCATCCTTCTCTAGTGAGAATACAAGGGAAATGGTGAATGAAAATTTTAGATAACTCATACACAAAGGAAAATACAGACTATTAGAATGACAAGGCTTAAAAGGACCAAAAAGATCATCTTAATACATTAAGACTGTAAGAAACAGAATTTTTATATAGGAGGGTAATGAATGTCATGATGCAGCAGGTTCAGTTAAGGACAGTGACATTTTCACATATACAGAAAATATTCTGGCTTTCAGCATAGGAGACACAGTGACTGGTACTAAGAGCCATAAAGAGCAATTGGTATTTGTGAAAAAGCTGGAAATTCCCTTGGTTCTGGAGTATCTCCTGTGGTCAAATATTCACATGACTTTGTAATTCCAACACATCTTTTAGAATAGAAACTTGGTGCATCTATGGAATGGGGTCTGTTGTGCTAGTGAGTGAGGTCTGTGACAGCTGAGAGCTTCTAAAAATAGGCTTTGTCCACTCCTGCATGGCTCATACTCCAGGCTTGAGGTTCTAAACAAATCTCGATGACAAGAACCAGAGTACTCCATGCTGGTATTTCTTTAGCAAAGCCAAAGGAAAACACACAACACACACACACACACACACACACACACAGAATTTCAGAGGCAAACTTTTGGGTTTATTAGCTTCTAAAGGAGTATACTTAGGACAGCTAGCCAGGGAAATATTTGAATGAGCACTATTCTTTTTTTTAAATTTTTTTTTCCAATGTTTCAGAACTTTTGTTTTTGTTTGTTTATTTTTATGGCCGGCTCAGCCTGCCCTGAGGGCAGGGCTGGCGCAGCATGTGGTGCCAGGGATCGAACTGTGGTCCCTGAAGCCTCCCAAGCTTTCCCAAGCAGGCGCTTTAGACCACTGAGCCATCCTGCCAGGCCCATCGTCCCTATTCTTTGACCTGATCTCTAATAATTATTCTCTGTCTCTTCAAGAATAGAACAAACTTTACCTGACTGTAAACTGTTTTTGTATTTCCTGGTTCTCACTGCAAACTATTCATTTCAGGTAACATATTAGAAAGTGTGTGCTTTTACATACGCTTCTTGGGCCCTGTTGACGAAATGTCATGCATCTTTAGTTGTTTGGGAATGAAATACAGAAATGGTAGTATTAACTGGAAATAGAGATTTGGTTTTAATCTAGGGGGTGCAGTCCCTATAGAACTAGAGAGCAATAAGCCAGATCAGTAAAGGAAGAGATGAAATCTAATGTCTGAAGCAGACATTCGAGCTTGAGGCACAGTGCAGGTTGTAGCTTGCTTTTCAGTGTACTGTAGCATCAGTGCTAGAGAGAAACTACTGACATAGCTCTCTTCTGACCAAAAAGTATCATTTCATGATAGTTCCAAAATTGTATCACTAAAGTGAAATGCTTTGTCAGTAGTAATGCACAATTATATATACTACAATTAGATGACATTTCAAAGAATACATTAGCTGAGTGTGTTGGCTCTCAACTTGTAATTTTTGAATGTACTGGCACATGTGACACTTTCTAGAGACATTTTTAATTGTCATGATTTGGGTGTGTATGTATGTGTCAAAGGATGAGCAGAATTCTTAGTTGAGATTTGTAGTGGTTGATAGATTGTGTCAACATGAGATGTTAAAAGTTTAAGTAGGCTCAACAATTCTATACCCTAGGGCCTCGGGCCTCGAGCTCCCACACTAGAGTGACTCATCACTTAAAAAAGAGTTGAGGAAGGATGGCGAATTCCATTTCCTCAGAGGCGCTCAGTCTTCCTGTCTTCAGCCTTCTTCAGCCTTCTAGTGCAGACCTGCGCGCCTCATGACTGGGCCATGCATAGAACACTGCCATGAGCTCCAGACCTCAGACTGAATCCTTCACCCTCCAGTGTGCAGATGCCCTCTGCACACTTCCTCATCCAACTCTGTGGCTGACCATCGTAAGCCAGTCTTATAATTTCTTATACATTTGTACATCTTATATTTTTTTCTCTAGTAAACCCTTACTGACAGAAGGTTTTAGAATTTTAGGACGAATTACTAAACCTGTCTAAAATCCTCATGGACATGAAAAGTATATAAGGATGTTCTCTATTGAACTCTTAAGTATCTTGTTTATATATTTCAAGCATGATTGTGAAAGTATTGATAAGTTCATAATCATTTTATAAAAGAGAAAATTAAAAAAATACATAGTTTCACCATTTTTTTTTTAACATAGTCTTCCAGATTGGAGAAATATGGAATAATGTGGATTATTAGTCTCCTTATGAGAAACAACAGAAAGATAGTTGAATTTCCTTTTGTGTTTCATCTTGTTTCTATTATTTTTTCTAAATCCTTCTTTTTCACTGTTTTAACAACGTGTAGGGGCAGTTTATCAGGAAAATATCTAAGAATTTCCAGCATCAGGAATTTTTGCTTTTATTTAGAGGAATTTTTTTTCAAAGAAGTAAAAATTTTTTGAAAATCATTAAAAGTGATACAAAATTTCAAAACAAGATGATAGGAAATTAATGGCTATTATATTGCATGTCTTTATATTAGAAGTAGTTGTTCA